>SOZI01000213.1:0-25044 GCA_006352295.1 Rhodotorula diobovata | reverse complement strand
CGACCGGTTCGTCCTCCTCGCTGAGCGGCTCCAGCAAGCCCTCGCACCACCCCCACGCCCTCAGCGCGCCGTAGCCACCCATGCGCTCGACCCTCTTCCTCTCGTCCCTCCTCCGCTTCCTCCGTCCCTCTCCCCCTTCCGCTCCCTCGTCCTCTCCCCACATGCTCGTCCTCCAAGCCTCCCACGCCCCAATTCCTCGGTGCTCCCTGTCCTCCCGTGGCGGCACGCGCTTGCCACGCTCTCGCGTGAGCAGGCCCGACCCGAGCGGCAAAAGGGGCAGGAGCGTCCCGCCCCGCATGCGCACCGTGTCTGGCGGCGCCCTGCCTTCCTCCTCTGTGCCGTCGCCGAGCGCTCCGCCGTACACGCCCGACCTGGCGGGAAGCTGGGGCTCGCCCGAGCGGAAGCGCCCCGAGCGATCGCGCAGGGGGTGGAAGGGTCTGGCGTCGTTGACGGGAGCCGCAGCAATGACGGCTGAGTCGTGGTCCTCGCGGGCGGCCCAGCCCTGCGCGTGGGCGTGGGCGGAGTGCGGCACAAGCGAGGTGACGACCCAGGGCGAGTCGGAAGAGCCGGGACCGGTCGACGGCGACGACGAAGACCGTCGAGTCGCAGTGAGGCGGAAGCTGCAAGCGGGAGTTGGTCAGCGCTTGTCCCTCGGCCAATAGCGCCGCAGTACCCTCTGCCCCGGAGCAAAAGACACGCAGCGCAAGTCCGAGCGGGCGAACACTCGAGGAGACTCACCCGCACAACTCGTCCTCGCTCTTCCTCCTCTCGCCCTTCTTCCGACGCCCCGGTTTGCGCTGCCCGAGCTTGCACTTCCAATTGACCTCGTCCCCTCTCTCGCGCTCGACTAGCGGAAGCGGGGACAGGTGTTGGTGAGGTGCGAGCGCGCGTGCGGGGAGGGAGTCCGAGTCGAGGGAGGGAGGGTTGACCGAGAGGACGTGCGCTGTGAGGGAGGTCAACGAGCGGAAGGAGGTGCCGGGCTCTGGGTAGGCCAAGTGTCCCGGAGGAGCGGACTGGGTCATCGCGCCGCGTCGTGACGAGGGCGGGGGGCGCGGTGGTGCAGTCGACCTTGTGCTCGAGTGCGAGAGGCCGCTCAAGAGTGGTTCTAGCCTGCTCCCCGTGCACTTCACGTGAGTCAGAGGAAAGCAAGAGAGAGAGGAGGCGGACGGACGCGTCGAGGAGACTCCTGACGAGCCGACCCACGCGACGGGGCCCGAGCGAGCGAGCGAGCGAGGGTGACACGAGGCCCGACCGTCTGTCTCCTCGACCATGGCCCAAGTGAGGCACTCACACCCTAGTCAGTACAACATGCGCTATCGTACAGACCCCCACCCTCCGACCACGCTCGCTCACAACGCCTGCTCGACTCGAGCCTGTGCACCCCTCTCGCTCCTGACCCGCTCGGCGCCCTTCTTGCCCCCTCCCGCTCCTTTTGCTCCCGCCCGTTTACCCGTTCCCTTGACCGCTCCGCCCTTGCCCGCCGCCTGCGCACTCTTGTTGCCTTCACGCGCGGCCCCCTTGCCTCCCGCCGCCGCCGCGGATCCGCCGTGCTTCTTGCGGTTGTTCTCCTGCCGCTTGCCAAAGCCGTCCTTGCTCAGGTCCTGCGCAAGAGGGGCGTCAGTGCACACATCCTACTGCTGAAGAGAGACACGGAGAGGAGCGCACCATGTGGGCCATGCGCTTGGCCATCGACACGGCGCTCAGCAGCTCGAGGACCGGCTCCTCCGGCAGCTCCAGCTCGGTCAGCTGCGTCCCGATCCTTTCCTCGAGCACCTGCACGAGCTCGACGTCGCCCTCCGACACAAACGTGACGGCCGTGCCCTTCCTCCCCGCGCGGGCCGTGCGTCCGACGCGGTGGACATAGTCGTCCGGCACGCGGGGCACCTCCCAGTTGACGACGACGGCCACTTCGGGGATGTCGAGTCCGCGGGACCCGACGTCCGTGGCGATGAGGAGCGGGACGGCCTGTCGTCGGAAGGTTGACAGCGAGGCGAGGCGCTCGGACTGCGAGAGGTGCGAGTGCAACGCGGTGCAGGGGATGGGGACGGGCAGGGAGGAGAAGAGCGAGTGGAGGAGGGCGGCGGTGCGGCAGTGTGGGACGAAGAGGATCGTCTGGGGGAGAGACGGCGCAGCGTCCTCTGCGGGGGCGGCGCGCTTCGACCCCGCCGGACCGCCGCCGCGCTTGCCCCCGCCTGATCGCGCGCCTCTCGCCTCATTCGACGCCGCAGACGCCGCCGCATGGAGCGGCTGCGCGCCCGTGAGGTCGCTCAGGTGCAGGAGGAGGTACGTGAGGTAGACCTCCCGGACCTGACTCGGCACAAAGACGTACTTCTGCGTCAGGCCCGCAGGAGTCGTGATGACCTCGCGGCTGACGTGCGTGAAGACTTTGGGCTTGCCGGCCGCTTGGGGCTTGGACTGGAGCGCGAGGACGGGTTCGGTGAGGGTTGCGGTGAAGAGGAGGGTTTGCCGCGAGGCGTGGTCGGGGAGTTGGTCGATGATGAAGGAGAGCTCGGGAGCAAAGGTTGGGGTGAGGAGGCGGTCGGCTTCGTCGAGGACCTGTTGTCGAGCGGGAGGAGAGTCAGCGCCGCAGAAGAGGGCGAGAGGAGAGAGCAAAGAGGCGCACAAGGAACTTGACGCGCTTGAGGCTCCACTCGCCCTGGTTGCTCTTGATGAGGTCGACGAGCCTGCCTGGGGTGGCAATGAGGACGTGGGGCCGCTTCCGTAGCTCGATGGCTTGGTTCATCATGTCCATGCCGCCCACGATGACGGTCGAGTGGAGGTTGACGGCGGCGCCGAGGACACGGAACTGCTCCGAGATCTGGAACGCGAGCTCGCTGTCGTTGGCTCGAGACGGATTAGCCGGGCGCAGTGAGTGCAGCTCGAGGGAGAGGGAGGGGGTGCGCACCGAGTGGGGGTGAGGACGATGGCAAAGAAGCCGTACGGGTCTCTGGCGAGTGCCTGGAGGATCGGGAGTGCGAATGCGATCGTCTTGCCCGAGCCAGTCTGGGCAGAACCGATGCAGTCTGCGCCTGTGGTCGGCGGTGTGGGATGCGAGGAGGAAGGCGGCGGAGAGAGATGTCAGTCAGCTCGACGAGGGTGAGCGGCGGAGGCAAGGGAGACGAGACTCGCCCTTGAGGATTTGAGGGATGCAGGCGGCCTGCACACCCGTGGGTTTGCGGATGGCCATTGCGCTGAGCGCGCGCACGAGGAAGGGCTCGACGCCGAGAGAGGCGAACGAGCTGAGCTGAGGCGGGGATTCGAGGGCCGAGGTGGACGCGACTGGAAGGTGTTGGTCTGCGCTCATCCTGTGCCTGTACGAGCAGAGAGAGAGAGAGCGAGGGAGAGAGTGTTCACTGATGAAGTCGCGCCGAGCGACGAGGCGAGGCGAGGACGAGCTCAAGCGGGCGGTTGACATCTCGCACGTCGCCCTCAGCTACATAGCTCGTAAGCTTGCACCACGGGTTCAGGCACAGCGAGGCCATGGCCACTGCAGCCCTCGAGCACTGCCTCGCCACTTACCTCGCCACCAACGACGCCGTCCCGCACCACCTCGCCCACCTCGTCTCGCTCCTCTCATCCAACCGCACCCTCGAGAGAGTTGAACTTCAGGAGGGCCTCCACGGGCCACTGCTCCACAGGTGGCAACTCAGGCTCACCGCTCTCGTCGCACCGGCCAACCCGCCCCAGGTCCGCGCCGCCGGCTTCCACCTCGCCCACCTCTCGTTCCAAGCCTCGACCTCGCTCCTCCTCGACGCGGCCAAGCCCATTCTCGCACAGGCTCACGCTGTCGTCACCAACCCCAAGGCAGACCCGCAGCTGTTCCTCGCCGCGCTCGAGCTCGCACGCCTCGTCGTCGCAAAGAGCACCTGGCACCCAGAGTGGGCCCGCGACAATGTCGGGCCTCAGCAGGTCCAGAAGCTCGTAGGCTCGCTTGTGCAGGCTGCCACCGTCGAGTTCAGCGACGTACGCTCCCGCTTCCCTCGAAGGCCATGTGAGTTGAACTCACCCCCGGTCCCTCCTCCAACAGGTCAAGCTCCCCTGCGTCGCCGCCATCGTCTCGCTCCT
This sequence comes from Rhodotorula diobovata, assembly GCA_006352295.1. Classification (NCBI taxonomy): domain Eukaryota; kingdom Fungi; phylum Basidiomycota; class Microbotryomycetes; order Sporidiobolales; family Sporidiobolaceae; genus Rhodotorula; species Rhodotorula diobovata. The sequence goes on along the minus strand of SOZI01000213.1, from coordinate 20,979 downwards.
CCCGCTCTTCCCGACCGCGCTCCGTCCTCTCGCCCCGAGCCTGCACAACCTTGCCATCGCGCTCATCGCCGAGCCGTCTGGCAACCCCGCCGTCATCGACAGCGGCGCGGCCCTCTTCAGCTCGCTGTACCTCCTCGCGCCAAAGGGCAAGGAGGGCCTGCGCGAGGCGTGGAAGACGGGTGTCGAGGCGCTCGTGGGCAGCATTGACGCCCTGACGACGCACGTCACGGGCGCCATCTTTGCAGAGGGTGCGTCCGGCCCTTCTGCCCTGCTCTTTGTTGCATGTCCCCTAGCTCACCTTTGCCCGGCTGCCCTCCAACAGACACGACCTTCAACCACGCCTTGTCGCCTCTCGCGCTCCCTCCTCTCTCCGACGACACCCCCACGAGTGCCCTCGCGCGGCTCGAGTCCCTCTCGCGCGTCCTCCTCACCATCCTCCGCACGCCCACGACCGAGAAAGCCGGCCTCGTCCCCCTCCCCCTCGGCGCCCTCACAGAGCTCAGCACGCGCCTCGTCTCGCTCTCGTCCCTGACCCCCATCAAAGAACGCACCGACCCCTCCCTCGCAACGAGCGTCACGGCGCTCGTCCTCCCGCGCACGCAGCTCGTCGGCGCGCGCCTCACGGCCCAGTTGGCGCTCGCGTGCGGGCCGCACTTCGCGCCCCACGCGCCGGGCGTGCTCGCTGCGCTGAGCGGGACGCTCAATGCCTACGCGCCGCGCGAGCCCATGCGCCCGGTCCTCAGTGGCGCGTATGCCCTCGTGGTTGAGGCGCTCGGGAGCGCGATCGACCCGGACGAGGCCAAGAAGAGCCTCGCGCGCGTGTGGAGGACGGTGCTCGAGGATGTTGGCGGGGTGGCCATGGAGCCGGTGGTGGTGGGTGGTGCGGCGGGGGCGGGGTCGGCGGGCGGCAAGGAGGCGGGCAAAGGAGGGAACGGCAGGAAGGCAAAGAGGCAGAAGACGTACGACCCGAGCGAGAGCATGGCGCAGAGGAGGGTCGCGCTCGACGAGGTGGATGTCGAGCTGGCGGAGCGCGGCTTGGCCAGTGCGTTCGCGCTTCTTTTAGACTTCGGGTCCCTTCACTCCTCGGCTGAATCGCTGATGATCCTCGCCCTGCAGCGCTCGAGCGCCTCCTGCGCTGCCCCTTCTCGCACTTCCTCCCGCCTGCACTCCAGCTCGCCACCTCTCGCCTCCTCCTGTACCTCTCCCTCTCCCCCTCCTTCACCAGCGTGCACCCCCTTGCCGCCACCTCCCCCTCCTTCTACCCCCCAACCTCGTCTCACACTCCACTCGACATCGCGCGCCAGTCCCCGCGCTTCCGCACCGGGGTCCTCGCCGCGCTCCTCGCCTCCCTCCAGAGCGGCACCTGCGCCCCCTCCGGCGCCCTCGAGCGCGCCGCAGAGGTCTTCCGCCGCGCGGCACTCGTCAGCACCGACGCTGACGCGCGCGCACTCGCGCTGCAGGGCCTGGCGCTCACGAGGGGAGCGGCCCACCCGGCTGTGCCGGCGCAGCAGCCCAATGCGGGGCTCGCGCGCGTCAGGCACGAGGCCCGAGGAGGGTGGGTCGGCGACGAGGCGCAGTGGGAGCAGAGTGCGCGCGAGTTCAGAATCCGCGTGGAGGAGCGCGGCGAGGAGGCGGAGTCGGACGAGGAAGAGGGGAAGGACGGCAGGCCGGACGGGAAGGGCGCGGAGGCGCGCAGGCGCAAGACGCCTCCTGCGGCTGCGGCCGCGCCGGTCGTCCTGGCGCCCGCACCGGCACAGACGGCCTTCCCCGCGACCACCGCCTTCGCAGCCCCTTCCGCCCCCGTCGGTGCAGCCCCAGCGACCACCAACGGCTTTGCGGCGTTCGCGCCACCGACGTTCGGTGCCGCTGCGCCGAAGCCCCGCGCGCAGGACAAGCCGGCCCCGGCCGAGGAGGTCATCGCGACGACGACGCTGTCCGAGTTTGCGCCGAGCACGGGGGTCAAGGTCGCGACGCTCGATGTCGAGACGGTGCCCTCGACGAAGGGCAAGGCCGCGCGGGCGCCTGCTGCTGCTGCGACTGAGGGCAAGGCGGACAGCGACGACGAGGACGAGGGGATGCCGCTGATTGACGTTGGGAGCGACGACGAGTGAGCGGGTGGTCGGAGGCCGGGCGCACAAGTTGAGGACGCTTTAGGAGGAGGGTGAAGAACAGCCTGAAACGAGCACGTTCGTGCGACACCTCGTCGACCGCGTCCGAGAGCGAGTGCTCGGCGCGAACGGACCTGTGCTCGCCTCGCCTCACTCCGGCTGGTCCGTTCTGATTGCGAGCTTCCTGAGCGTGTTCCTGTTGCCTGTGTACGCTGCACGTTGCCGAGGGAGGGCAAGCCCACGCTCCTCCACCCTTTCCCCACTTCATCTCGATTTGCCCCGTTCTCGCCCTCCTCCGTCTCCCTCACCTCGCACATACCCGACAAATCGCCCGCAAGAAAACTCGGCACACCATGTCCTCCGACGGCGACTTCACCCTGCACCAAGTTACGCCGGACAACGCGGCGCACACGATCCCCGCGACCCTCCGCCTGATCAAGGCCCTCGCGCTCTTCGAGAAGGCGCCCGAGCAGGTCGAGGCGACCGAGGAGCTGCTGCGCGACAGCTTCTTTGGCGACGCGCAGGGGCGCAAGTACGCCGAGTGCGTGCTGCTGTACAAGGGTGGGGCACCGGGAGAGGAGGGCGCAGAGGCGGTCGCCATGGCGTGCTACTACTTTACGTTCTCGACGGTCAGTTCTTGCGGAGCTTTCTAGGGAAGGTGTGAGCTCGTTTGACGCGAAACCGCTGACTTGACCCTCGGATGTCGCTCCTTCCTCCGTCGAGACGCGCAGTGGACCGGTCGGGGCGGTCTCTAGTGCGCTGCCTCTCCTCTCCTTCTCCTCGCGAATGCTTCCTGTCGAGCGCGCAAAGCTGAATCGTTGACACGCCTCGCCCCGCCGCAGCCTCGAGGACTTGTTCGTCGAAGAGGAGTACCGCGGCCGTGGGTTTGCCCGTCTCTTGTTCAAGCACCTCGGGCAGATCTGCGCAGAGCGCAAGCTCCCGCGGATGGAGTGGGTCTACATCAAGTCAGTCCGCATTTTCGCCCACTCGGGCTTCAGACTTGCGTGGCAGTCGTCGCTCCCGCTCGAGACGAGTCTGCGTGTCCTCCTGCTGACAGCCTCAAACACTGCGTCGTACAGGTGGAACACCAAGGCCGAGCAGATCTACAAGAAGATGGGTGCCGTCGACGTGCGTCTTGACCCGACTCACCGCAAAGGCAGCCGGTGGGAAGGCTGTCAGAGGAGGCGTTGTGCTGACACCGCAAGGACGCCGCGCGCAGCTCGACGAGTGGATGACCATGAGGATGACTGGCGACGCACTCAAGAAGCTCGCAGAGTAACTAGAGGCCGGTTTGAGGGGTATAACAGCAAAAAGGGATGGACGGAGCGAAGGCGCCCGTATCCACTTGCATCGCATGATTAAGCGTCAAATCTCACGCTCCCACAGCTGAAAAAAACGACCGAGAGAGTACAAGCACAGCTGGTGAATACAGCGCACGGCACATGGCCCTCTTCCCGCAGCCTACTGCGACACTGCCGCCACGCGCCTCTGCAAGTCCGCATGCCGTGCCCGCAGCTCGACCAGCTGCTCCTCCCTGCGAGACACGTCAAGGGATGCGTCAGTCCAGAAAGCAGACGAGACAATGACGCAAAGGAAAGGGCAACGCACAGGGCGACGCTGCCAATCTCGAGCTGGACGCCGCTCGAGACGAGTTCAGTCCAGCGCTTCTCGAGCCGGCTCAGCGTCTCTCCCGCCTTCTCCTGGTCGGCCTTCCTCCGGCGATTGACCTCGTCGACCTCCTCCTTGACGCCCTCGCCCTCCTTCTCGACACGCTGGATCGCATTCTCGAGCGCAAAGTTGTCGACGCGCCACTTGTTGCCTCCGAGCTGCTGCAGGAGGGTCCCGTTGAGGCTGCGCAGGCGCTGGTGCTCGAGCTGTGCGAGCGACGAGCGGTGCGCGGCCTCCCACGCGGCGACGCTGTCTTGGTCCTGTTCGGGCGGGAAGGGCATGGCGTAGCGCGTCGTGTCGAGCCCTTCGTCTGGGCGGAGGGGCCGCTTGGACTCGACGCGCGCGAGCTCGGAGGCGAGGAGGGGGTGGGTCGAGGCGGAGGGGAGAGGGCGGGGAGGCGGGAGGTGCGAGAGGTTGGACGGGTTGGCAGAGGAGGACTTTGGGAGGAGAGACCGCAGCTCGACGGCGATCTGCGAGTTGATGGCTGGTCGTAGCTCTGTTTGCGTGTGCGAGTTGAGTCAGTCCAGTGTCTCTAGTCAGGCCTACGCGTGCTCAAGGGGAGGAGGCGCACCAGGATGGAGGTCGGCATCGCGGTCGTAGTCTGGGTTGCGGGGGCGTGGGTCAGCGGGGCGAGTTGAGCAGGGAAGGTGTGGAGGGGTGCACCGTACAGGGCAGGCTGTCTAGCGGCTGGTCAATGCGCGTGTCTGCCATGGCGGGCGGTGGCGGTGGTGGTGGTGGCTCCAAGGGGAGAGCACGCCGCAGTCCTCATCAGTTGAACCTGAGTCGCTCGTCTCTCTCGGCCTTATAAAAATCCAGGAGTGACCCCCTTGCTCTTCTGATACCTCTCAGGAGACTGCTCAAAGCCCAGCCTGGTCGTCGCCGAGAGAGACACCGGGTAAGTCGCCCTCGACCGGCGACTCGGCGTCGGAGTCGGGCCTCGCTCTCCTTGCTCCCTGCAAGCCCCTCTGCTTCTCCACGACACCGTTCACAGCTACTCAGACCACCATGCCTGACCACCCAGAAGCCACCGCCCAGTCCATCACCGACGCCATCGTCCGTCCCCTCTCCCGACCTTCCGGCTTCCGCTCTCTGTTGTCCGAGGCTCACCCCCGGCCTCACAAGCTCGAACTGACCCTCTCGCCACGCAGGACCTCGAGGACATTGACCGCGACATCTACCGCTCGCGCGAGCTGTGGAAGGTGCGCCCCTCACCATCCTCCTGCCCCACCCCTGGTCTCCCGGCTGACCCGCGCATTACTCGCACACAGCCCTCACAGGGCCGCGGTGTGTTCGGCGGACAGATCATCGCTCGTGCGCCCACGCTCGTGCACACGCCAGCCTCGACAGGACCCGCTGACTCCTCCTTTCCACCCCCCTCCCGTTCCCCACTTGCAACGTGCAGAGGCAGCATGGGCGGCTGTTCAGTCGGTCAGACGCGACGAGCCTGACACGCAGAAAGGCCTGCACTCTCTGCACGTGCGTGTCTGTTTGATACACCACGAGCGACCCAGCCCGTCGCACGTCAACTCGCCGAAGCTGACCCAGCTGTGTTCTTTCCTCTCGCGCAGTGCTACTTCCTCAACTTTGGCAACGCCGACATCCCCGTTCTGTACTCGGTCCAGCGCCTGCGCGACGGCCGCTCGTACAGCACCCGCTCGGTCCTCGCGACGCAGCAAGGCGTGCCCATCTTCACCCTCACGTGCTCGTTCTGCCTGCCCGAACCCAAGCAGCCCGTCCGGGCCTTGCCGCTGCCGCACTGGCCGCTGAGGTGGCACCGCACGGAGGAGGACAAGAGCGAGAGGAAGGACTTGGGGGACAAGATCCCCGAGCCGGAGGAGTGCGACGCGACAGAGGAGGTCATGCTGCGCCACCTCGCTGCCGCCAAGAACTTGCCAAAGAAGCTGCAGGACTTGTGCGTCGACGCTGCCTCCCCATCATCGGCAAGCTGCCACTGACCAGAGCCTGAGCTCCCCCTCCTGCAGTGTCGAGCGTCAGGCAGAGGAACGCAGGCAGTCGTCCATTGAGCTGCGCAACACGGACCGGTGCGTTCGCTCTCTTGCCTGCTCTAATACGCCTTGGCTGACCCGCGACGCACGCGTCCTGCAGGCGCGAAGCCGGCTTCCTCTTCAGCTTTGAGCGCTCGGCGTCTCAGCAGTGCGTCTCCTCCACCTTACCTCCCCTCGGTTGCCTCCCGACTCACCGACTCACATCGTCCGCAACTCCACAGGCAGCTCTACTGGTTCCGCTCGCGCGCGCCCGTCCGCTCGGACCCCGACTTCCAGAAGGTGCGCGTGCCTCTTCCCTCCTCTTCCCTTTCCCCTCCCTGCACAACGCGGAGTATCGTTCTGACGCCCCTGCGCCACAGTGCGTCCTGGCGTACGCCTCGGACCTCAACTTCATCGGCACTGCCGCGCGCGCGACGGGCCTCGGGTCGTCGACCAAGCCGCGGCTGGGCATGCTTGCTGTGCGTGGCCGTCTCCCCCCCCTTCCTTCGTCTCGCTCATTCGGAGGACTGACGCGTCTGAACGAGGTCAGTCGCTCGACCACTCGATGTACTTCTACGACTGCTCGGTCGACGCGCACGACTGGTGAGTCCTCGAGCTCACTCTGCCCAGGAGACGCCGCCTCCACGCATTGACTGACCGCCGATGCCTTACGCGCGCCCAGGCTCCTCTACTACATGAACTCGCCCGTCACGTCCAACGGACGCGGGCTCGTCAACGGCCGGATCTACAAACGCGACGGGACGCTCGCAGGTGCGTCTTCTGGCCTGGGCTCGACCAGGAGTAGGAGCCGGGGTTTGACTGACCTTTCTTGGCGTCCTTGTTGCTTTTTGAACGGATCCACAGTCGTCTGCGTGCGCACTTTGCCAGCCTCTCGGACCCCGTCGAGCCAGTCGCTGACCCTCCAATCCACCACCGTAGACCCAGGAAGGCGTCGTCCGCGCCGCGCTCTGAGCGTCCAGTCCTCGTCCCTTTTCAACGTGCCTCCGTGCTTCTGTCAGTCTGTTTCTGTGTACCGGGCAGGAGGAGAGGGGTCTGTCGTATTGTCACATGGTCAGCCGGATCCTGTCCCAGCGAGGGTGAGGGCGCGGCACAGCGCGAGCGGCGCTTTCTCACACTGCGCAGCGTCCCTCGCGCCGTGCGGGCTTCGGCATCTCGCATGCTCTGTCCTTGATGACCTGCAGCGGATGGGAAGCTCTAGCGTGCTATGTCTAGCGTGACAAAAGGGGGTATGCGAGGGGAACTGCGACGGGGGAGAACAGAGCAACACAGAGAGGCGGGCAGGAGCAAACGGATCTACGAGCTGAGAGATAGGGAGAGGCTCTAGGGACTCTAGGCAGTCTTGGCGTGGCGCTTGACGAACGCCTCGATGCGCTCGCACGCCTCGAGGAGGATAGGGAGAGGCGTGGTCGTGACGAAGCGAATGTACCCGTCGAGGCTGCATGCGTGATACCATTGTCAGCACTCTACTGGAGGGCGACACCGAGCAAGAGAGGAAGACCGGAGACGCACCGGAAGGCCGCGCCAGGGAGGATAAAGACGCGCTCCTCCTCATGCAGCGCCGTCACGAACGCCTTGTCGTCCTTGAAGTCGAGGCCAGAGTACTGGCAGATGAGGTACATGGCTCCCTGAGGCTTGCGCGGCGTCAAGCCCGGGATGCGCTCGAGGCGGTCAAAGAGCGCCTCGCCGACGCGCTTGAGCTCGTCCATCGTCTCGAGGTAGAAGCGCTCGGGCGTGTTGGCCAAAATGGCAGGCAACGCGCGCTGCATCGTCGAGTTGGGGCCCTGGATCCTGAAAGCCCACTTGGCGAGTCCGCCGCGCACCTCGGCGAGGACGCCGAGGGGGTCGTGCACGATGACCCACCCGAGGCGCCACCCGGGTGCGAGCCACCGCTTCGAGACGGCGCCGATGACGAGGCAAGGGGCCGGGCCGCAGATGCTCGCGTACGGGGTGAAGACGCCGCGGTTGAACTTGCCCTCGACGCGCGGCTGAGTCGCCGCAGCGGGGGTCGGGCCCGTCACGTCCCACGCGAGGCCGGCGTAGACCTCGTCGGTGATGACGAGCGTCTGGTGCTTGGCCATGACGGCCGCGATGTCGCGCAGGTGCTGCTCGGACCAGTTGGAGCCGCACGGGTTGCTCGGGTTGTTGAGCATGACAAAGGCCGTGTTCTCGTCGAGGAGCGACTCGAGGTGCGCCAGGTCGACCTCCCAGTTCTGCTCGGGCAGGAGGTCGTAGTACCGGATCTCGCAGCTGGCGATGGCCGACATGGTCTCGTAGGCCGTGAAGAGAGGCTTCGGGAAGAGCACATTCTTGGTCGAGTCGGCGAGGACTGAAATGGCCATCTCGAGCGCGCCCGACGCGCCGTGGGTCATGATGACATCGTTCTGTGCAATGGATAGTAGAGTCAGGTAGAGTCAGCGTCGCTCTCAGACTGCGAGAGACCCCCGCGAGCGAGGCGACTGGGGGCGGGTCGCTGGGCACGGCGCGAGGACGCACCTTGGTGACCCTCCAGGTGCCGTTCGAGCCCTCGTCAAAGTAGTTGGCGACCGCCTCCCTCGCGTCGGGGTAGCCCACGCTCTCCGGGTAGCCGAGCGCGCGCCCAGACTTGAGGCTTGCCTCGATGGCAGCGATGGACTCGGGCGCCGGCGGCAGGTTGCCAAAGACACTAGGGTCTCCAAGCCCGAGGTTGATGAGCTGCTTCGGCTGTCAACGGAGGAGAGTCAGATGGAGCTGCCTGGGGGAAGACGAGTGGCACACGAGGGAGAAGGAGAAGAAGGGTGGGAGAGGTCAGCGTACCACGCCAGCCTCGGGAGGAGCCGACAGGTCGATATTGGCGATGATCTCGCGGATCGCTGCATCCGCGAAGGGACGGGGCAGGAAGACGGTCAGGTCAGGTCAGGCCGCGGTCCGGGCACCAGAGTCAAGTCCAGCCGAGGGGCGGCGCGGGCAACGCACGGTTCGAGATGCGGTTGACGCCCGAGCTGACGGGGACAGGCTTCCACGGCTTGGGCGTGGCACCGTCGTGAAGGGCTTGAGGCGACATGAGAGTGCGATACCGGGTGATTGAGCGAGGTGGGAGATGGAGCAAAGGGGGACGGCGCTACAGGGCACGAAGAGACATGTCAGCTAGCAGAGCGATCGGAAAAGTGACTAGAGGGACGTACGCGAAGAGCACGGGAGCACAGGCGGTGAGGGAGAAGAGCGAGAGCAAGCGACAAGCGATTCCTTCGCCCGCTGCCTTCGAGCGTGCGCGCTCGGCTCGGCGGCGACTCGGCCTGCAGCACCCGGCCCCGCGGCTTGCCGTCTCCGTCCTGCTGCCTGAGATACGCGGCAGCCCTTTCGGGCACAGCGGACGGCGCTTGCCCTGCTGCTCGCAGCTCGAATCGGTAAGCCGCTAGCTCCTTATCGGCTGTGCTCACGCTCGGATCGCGCAGGCGCTGCGCGCTGTAGATCAGGAGCTGTGCGCTCAGATCTGAGCTCAGCGTCGCACGAAGACAGCGTTCCTGTCGTCGTATGCTTCGCGAACAACGCTCGCGCCACTGCTGGAGGCGCCGGTGCGAGCCTCGTCCTCGAGCCCCGGTGCGAGTTGACCGCGTCGACGAGGCGCCTGTCTCCTTTCCTCTCCTGCAGGCTCGAAGAAGAACTTCCCGCAGGAGGTTGACGCACAGCGAACAGGAGTGCCCACGGCGAGTCCGTCCGCCGCAAAGACCTCCTCACGAACGAACGCTCGCGCCTCTGCGTCCGCTGCGCTTTTTTGCCTCGTCTCTTGCTTTGCCTCTCTGCTCTACTCTGCTGTACTCTGTCGAAAAAGACGTCCGAGACGATGGCGCGCGTACTGTGCATCTCGCCCGTGCGGCTCTACCGACACTCGTTCTTGGGCGGCACGATCCTTCTCCTCGCGACCATCCTCCTCTGCTGCGACTTTGCCATCATCGGCATGAGGGCCTACGCATTCAACAGTGAGTCAGGCTCGCCGGCCTCCGTGCGCCACAAACGACGAGCTGACCCTCCACCCCTGCGCAGCGCTGCAGCGCTGGAGCCTCGAGGAGGGCATCGCAGGCCTCGATGGCCTCGCCTTCTCTTTGCTGGTCTCCGTCATCTGGAGCGTGACGATTGTTTTCCTTCTTGTCGACCTCGTCACGGTCCTCCTGCTCCCGTCGCGGGACCTCCAAGAGGGCACCGTCATCCCGTTCGGAGCGAGTCCCCGCCTTCTTCTTCGTCCGCGCGAGCACCGCTTACCCAGTATTGCCCACTCCTGCAGATCATCTCGATCATGCAGGTGCCGCTCGTGATCCTGTACCTCAAGTGGGAGCTGAGTGCTGCAAACAGCGTGTGGGTGCAGCGAGCGTGTGAGCCTAGTCAGACCCTCGCGCGCAGGCAGATCCACTGACCTCTGCATGTTCGAACGCAGGCGTCGCCGTGTCCCACTCGTCCGACTGCACGTCGTGGTACTCGCGCGTCCGCCTCGTCTCGATCGCCTCGTCCTCCGTCGCCAGCGCCCTCCACCTCGTCCTCGTCGCCCTCTGCGCGCGCTACGTCCACACGCGCCCCGCCACCTCGCAGAACCTCATCGCGAACCACCGCATGAAGAGGAGTCGCTCGAGCCGAGGTGGCAACGGCAGCAGGGACTGCGAGCCAAAGAACGGCAGCGGCAGCGGCAGCACGAGCCGGTTGCGCAAGGTCGAGCGCGAGTTTGTGCGCCTCGAGGAGAAGCTCGTCAGGCACAAGTCGCGCAAGGCCAGCTCGAAGAAGGACCCTGTTGATGACGGCGGGCACTCGTCGTCGGACGGGCTGCCTGGCGCGCCCGGCCTGTCGCGGCAGTCGAGCCGCGCGTCGACCCTGCCCCCGGCGTACGACCCCCCGCACGCGACTGGCGCCGTACACACCGACTCGGACTCGGAGCTCGAGGAGAAGAAGTTGCTGGCTGGGGGGAGTGCCGTTTGAAGGGAGGAAGGAGAGGCCCGGACGTGAGCGGCGGCGCAAGGGTCCAAGGGGGGAGGGCGCGGGTCGCCAACGAGGAGGCTAGCAGATGGCGAGTGATGTCAACAAGCGACAGGACGTGACAGTTCGTGCGTGCAAAGGTGCGAGAGGGGGGACACGGCGTGCGGCGGAGGAGAGGGCGTAGTCGAGGGCAAGCGGTAAAATGCCGAATGCCGCGCGGCTTGCTGGGGTGATCAAGCAAGCTGCAAGAAGGCGCGCACGGCTGCACTCGCAGGCTCGGACACGCGGGGTACCGGTGTTGCAGGCGTCGGTGGGAGCGAGCGAGGCGACCCTCGGCGGGAGGAAAGCCCTTCCTGGGTCCTCCCCTCGTCAAGCACCGCCAACCCCTCCTTTGAGGGTGCGGGTTCCACTGCCTGCTACACACACCCGCCACAGTGCACCAGGGGGCGAAATCGTCACGCGTCTCGCCGCCGCCGACCCGAGCCACCCCCTCCCCTCGCCTCGACCTTCCATCCCTCGTTGCTCGACAATTAGACCTCTAGCGCCCCTGCCGACCTCGCCACGCCGCTCAGACGCTGTCTAGCTCACCGTAGGCGCCGCATACACCCCGATCCGTGCGGTGTACCTCGAGCAAACCCCACCCCATGCCCCAAGACGACGTCAACGGCACGGGGGCCGCTCAAGGCAGTGCGTCCGCCGCACCAGGGGCAGTGCAGAACGGCAACGGAACCGTCCCAGCGGGCGCGACCCTCGCCCCGGGAGGACTCCCTCCCTTGCCGCCCTTCGTCTCGCCAGGCAACCTCCCCCCGATCCCATCCTCGTCCAACGTATCGGCACCGCAGCGCACCTACAGTCCTGAAGAGATCGAAGCGTGGCGTGCGCAGCAGGTCGACGCGAAGCAGAACGAGGTGGGTTGACCTCTCCTCCACTCGGCCCTCCGGCGTGCGACTCCAGCTGACCCTCTTGCCTGCGCACTTGTCCCGACAGCTCGCCGCCATCGTCGACAAGCACGACGACTATGTCCGCGAGCTGTTCCACCTCGACCGCTTCGTGACCCTCATCGGCTTTGATCCCGCCATCGCCAAGGGTGCGTCTCCTCGTGCCGTCCCTCGAGAGCTGCTCGCTGACCGCTGACCGCGGATCACGCTCGCAGCCGACCGGTCAGACGTCTTCCGTTCGTTCCAGGCCAACTACGACCTCTTCCTCAACGCCGCACCAGATGCCGCTGGCACCAGCACCGGCCGCAGGGGCACGCGCCGTGCGGCCGAGCAGCGCAAGGTCGGCGCGCTCGCGCCCAACGCAGCCGTCGCTGACCTGACGAGCGCGCGCAAGAAGGACGTCAAGGGCAAGGGCAGGGCCGAGGACCAGAGTGACCCTGTGCTCGCCGTCGAAGCGCGCCCGGGCAGCGGCAAGAAGAAGCCGACGGTCAAGGCCAAGAACGCGACGAGCCGCAGTCCGGCACCCTACTCGCCGGGCATGTCAATGCCCGCGTCGCCGTCACCCTCGGCGTCGCTCCCCGGGTCTTCGACCAAGATGAAGAAGCGCCCGTCCGTCGCGTCGACCCCTTCCCGCGCCTCGTCCATCCCCATCTACGCCAACCTCCCGCCTTACGAGCCCGTCGTCGCCAACCTCGACGAGCTGGCGAGCCTCCTTAAGCCAGACGCGCCACCGTTGTCCCCTCGCGCCGTCAAGCGCCGCAAGGTCCTCCTCGACTCGGGCGTCACCTACTCGCACCTGAGTCAGGTCCCGCCCGACCCGCAGTTCGACTTTTCCCTCGCCGCCTTCCTCCGCTCGTACGTCTCGCTCGACGACGACGCCGACATCGAGCCCCCTCCGCCCGAGGAGGAGCTCGATGCGCGCGCCGAGTACGAGTACGATATCCTGCAGCAGGCCGACGCGATCCGCGCCGAAGGCCGCGAGCTGTACAACCCGGACCGGACCCAGTCGCACGAGTCGAAGCGCGCAAAGGATCACCAAGAGTGGCTCGTCGAGCACGCGGCCTACTTTTCGCACCTCGTCGCGCAGGAACGCAAGCAGCACATTGCGCTCGCGCGCAAGACGGCCCGCATGGTCATGAAGCACTTTGAGGAGATCCGCGGCAAGGAGGAGCGGGATCAGAAGGAGATTGAGCGCAACCAGAAGGCGCTCGCGAGGTGGACCGTCAAGGAGGTCCGCAAGAAGTGGCGACTCGCCGTCGGCGTGCGTCTTTCGTCTTTCTCTGCTCTCTCGTTCACCGCTGGCGATCGTTGACACGGTGTACTCTCCCCCAGGTCGTGCGCGCGCGGCGGAAGGAGGAGCACAAGCGCGAGCAGAAACGCCTCGGCAAGCAGCAGCTCGACGAGATGCTCAACAAGTCGACCACGATGCTCCAGGCGCAGCAGATGGAGATGGTCGGCGAGGATGCCGAGTCGAATGAGGAGGGCACGGACGAGGAGGCAGAGGAGGACGACGAGGAGGAGGATGAAGGAGAGGAGGACGAGGAGGACTCGCCATCCGTCGCCGCGTCTAGTCCCGCACCCGACTCGTCGCCCGCACCCCAATCAAAAGCCAACGGCCGCCGCGCTGCACCCGCTGCGCGCCGCCAGTCCATCCGCTCTCGCTCCCGCCTCTCCGTCTCCGCCACCCCTGCCGACTCGCCCGCCGGCGGTGAGGCCGACGAGGACGGCGACGTCGGCTTTGCCGAGGCCGACGAGGACGATGCCCGTCGCGCAGAGGAGGACGACGCGTTTGCGGCCGAGATGGAGAACGAGGACGAGCAGGACGACGACGACGAGCTCAAAGGTCTGGCCGACGAGGCGGACATGCCCATCGAGGAGCTGCTGCGGCGCTCGGGCTACGCGGCCATGCTCGCCGAGCAGGAGGAGAATGGAGCCGGAGAAGAGGAAGAAGGGGAGGACGAGGAGGAGGACGAGGAGGAGAACAAAGAGGAGGGGGCCGCAGACGACGCCTCGATGGCGGACGTCGTCGGCGATGCTCCGGTCGTCAAAGAGGGCTCGACCGAGCCTTCCGCGACGGCGACTGCTGCGAGCTCGAATGCGGCGCCGTCCCCCTCGACCCCGGGGACGACGGCGCCCGCCGCGCCCGACCTCACCGCCGAGGAGAAGGAGGCCGAGGCCATGTCCGAGTTTGGCTCGGACGCGGGCGAGGCGCAGCGCGACGACGAGGACGACGCCATGGAGCAGGAGATGGAGGCCGAGGAGGGCGAGTCGGACGCCGACGAGATGAAGGGGCTCGAGGAAGACGCCGACTTGCCCATCGAGGAGCTCATGCGCAAGTACGGCTACGGCGGCGTTGCGGACGCGGCGGCAGAAGCCGACGGCGACGCTTCTGCCGCTGCATCGCCCGCGCCGAAGCGCGAAGAGGAGGACGCGGTGTCGCCGGGTGCCAAGGAGGAGGAGGAGGCTGAGGCCGAGCCTGCGGAGGAGGCGGACGAGGAGATCGCCAACGAGCCAGCCGAGCGGCAAATTGCGCACCTCAAGCCGCCATTCCTTTTGCGCGCGACGCTCCGGCCGTACCAGCAGGCCGGTCTCGAATGGCTCGCGAGCCTGTACACCGGTGGTGTCAACGGGTGCGTGGTCCCGCCCCTCCGCGCTCGGTCTCTTCGCCGCCGCAATCTGTGCTGACGAGGGCTTTGGCCCGCCTTGCAGCATCCTCGCCGACGAGATGGGCCTCGGCAAGACGATTCAGACCATCGCGCTCCTGGCCCACCTCGCGTGCGACAAGGGCCAGTGGGGTCCGCACCTCGTCGTCGTCCCCACGAGCGTCATGCTCAACTGGGAGATGGAGTTCCGCAAGTTCTTCCCGGGCTTCAAGCTCCTGACGTACTACGGGACGCAGAAGGAGCGCAAGAAGAAGCGCGAGGGCTGGAGCGCCGAGAACGCCTTCAACGTGTGCATCACGTCGTACCAGCTCGTCCTCGCCGACCAGCACATCTTCCGCCGCAAGCCGTGGCACTACCTCATCCTCGACGAGGCGCACCACATCAAGAACTTCCGCTCGCAGCGGTGGCAGACGCTCCTCGGCTTCAACGCTCGCCACCGCCTCCTCCTCACCGGCACGCCCCTCCAGAACAACCTCATGGAACTGGTGAGTGCTTTTTCACTTGCCGTCTCTCAACTCGACGTGGGGCGGCTCCGTTGCTGACCCTGACCTCACGCTCTTGCCCGCAGTGGTCGCTCCTCTACTTCCTCATGCCTCACGGCCTCATCACGGACGGCTCGGGCCCCTTTGCTGAGCACGCCGACTTCCAAGCGTGGTTCTCCAACCCCATGGAGAAGGCGATCGAGAACGGCGAGGTCATGGACGCCGAGATGCAGGCGACCGTCAACAAGCTCCACACGATCCTGCGCCCGTACCTCTTGCGACGCCTCAAGTCCGAGGTCGAGAAGCAGATGCCGGGCAAAACCGAGTCGGTCATCTACTGCCGCCTGTCCAAGCGCCAGCGGTTCCTGTACGACGACTTCATGGCCCGCGCCCAGACGCGCGAGACGCTCGCGTCGGGCCACTTCCTCAGCATCATCAACTGCCTCATGCAGCTGCGCAAGGTGTGCAACCACCCCGACCTGTTTGAGACGCGGCCCGTCGTCACGTCCTTCTCGATGCACCGTTCGGTCGTGACCGACTACGAGCCGTCCGAACTGCTCGTGCGCAAGCGCCTGCTTGACGAGCAGCCCATCGCCAAGATGGACTGGTCGACCCTCACGCTCGTCAAGCCCGAGCAGGAGGAGTCGACGTCGTCGACCGCGGGGCAGCTCCGCATGCTCCTCGACGCCTCGGGATCGTTCCCCGCCCTGTACCAGGCGCCGGTCGGCCTCGACCTCTCGATCGAGCCGCCGCGCGACGTCAACTCGATTGCAGGCTGGCGCCGGTACCACGCCTGGCAGCAGCACCGCGCCACCATCTCGCGCCTCGACCGGCTCGCCGCCGTCAACCACCGCCGCATCCGCTCGTCCGCCCCCTACTTTGGCTCGAACCTCCTCCGCATCCTCCGCGAGCCGTCGCGCGAGCACTCCCTCCTCCCGTCGGACGTTGACCGACCTGAGCGCGAGCTCCTCTCGACGCCGTCGTCCTTGGTCGGCCTCGTCCGCTCAAACGACCAGCGCGCCGAGCAACTCGCCGACACCATCTCGCTGTACGGATTTGCGACGCCCAACGTCCGCGCGCACGACATGGCACAGCACGCGCTGCCGGGCATGACGCAGGACGACATCGACGACATCGAGGAGGTGGCGCCCGCCGAGCTGTTGCACCTCCCCGCGACCAAGCTCACGGTTGCCTTCCCGGACCGTTCGCTCCTCCAGTACGACTGTGGCAAGCTGCAGAAGCTCGACGAGCTCCTGCGCGAGTGCCGCGCCGGCGGGCACCGCGTCCTCATCTTCACCCAGATGACCAAGGTCCTCGACATCCTCGAGGAGTTCCTCTCGTACCAGGGCTACCGCTACCTGCGCCTCGACGGCTCGACCAAGATTGAGCAGCGCCAGGTCATCACCGAGCGCTTCAACTCGAACGACAAGATCCTCGCCTTCATCTCGTCGACCCGCGCCGGTGGCCTCGGCATCAACCTCCAAGGCGCCGACACTGTCATCTTCTACGACTCGGACTGGAACCCTGCGCTCGACCGCCAGTGCCAGGACCGGTGCGTCTTCGCTCGCTCTCCGCGTCCCGCCCCGCGCCCGTCACTGACCCCGCTTGCTCGCCCGCCCTGCCCTCTCAGCGCTCACCGCATCGGCCAGACTCGCGAGGTCCGCATCTGGCGCTTTGTCACCGAGCACTCGTGAGTGTCTCCGGGCTCTTGCATCAACTGGGAATCGTGTGCTGACGACGCTGTCACTGCACAGGATCGAGGAGAACATGCTCAAGAAGGCCAACCAGAAGCGCAAGCTCGACCAGATGGTCATCGCCGACGGCGAGTTCACGACTGACCACCTCCAGAAGCTCGACTGGCGCGACTACCTCGACGACGGACAACTCGCCGAGCTCGGCGTCGACGCGACGGGCGATGGCGCGGCGGACAAGCCCGAGCAGATCCCGACTCAGTCCGAGGCCGAGATCCGGCGCGCGCTCGCCGCTGCGGAGGACGAGGAGGACGCTGCGGCTGCCAAGGCCGCCGTTGCCGAGATCGAGATGTGCGCCTCTCTTCCCCTCACTCGCTTGCTCTTCAGGCGCTCGTGCTGATCCTCCCGCGCGCTTCTTCCTGCCCCCGCCCGAACGCAGGGACCGCGACGATTTCGGCGCCGAGGACAAGCAGGCCTCTGGAGCTGCGGCGAGCTTCACCAAGGACGGCCTCGTGCAGACGGCCGGCGCAGGGCAGAAGGAGGCCGAGGAGGACCCGCTCGCGGGGACCGCCGACGGGTGGATGATCAACTGGGTCGACGAGGACTGGGACGAGTGGTTCTGCCAGTTGTGAAGGGTTGTGCCGGCGCGGAGGGTGCGCTTGTGTGCGTCGGTGCCGTCGTCATCAGTCTGTGTTGTCTGTTGTAACCCCGTCGCGCGCCTTTCGCATCGCCGTCCCTCATTCCTTCTCGGCTAGCCTCGGCTCGCCTTCTCTGCTGATTGTCTCTGCTCGAGCGCGTACTTGACCAGAGCACTCGGGGAGGCAACTAGGTAGTTACAGGGCGGCACGGCAGGGGGCAGGCGGAGAAAAGAAGAGAACGGGGTGTGTGTGCGAGTTCGGAAAAGGGACGACGCGAAAAGGCGAGAGGGAGCGAGCGAACACAACAGTGGGAGTGGGCGGGCGGTCCCTCGCGGGTCTATGACAAGGAGGCCGGCGACGATGCATGCACGAAAGGGAAGGACAGGCGGGAACGACGACGACGAGGTGAGACGAGGGGGACGGTGCCTCCTTTAAACGTTCGCCATCTTGCCCGACTGCTTGGAGACGAGCTTGGCCTTCTCGATCTGCGCCTGCGAGTTCTTGGCAAGGATTTGCTGCACGGGAGGAAAGGAGAGAGAGGAAGCGGTCAGTGCGGGGTCCAGAGGGGTGCAGGGTGAACGAGACGAGCAGAGGCGTACCTTGTACTGCACGATGGTGATGTCCTGCTTCGATAGGTCGACGACCTTCTTGTCCTTGACCTCCCACAGCTGCTCGGCGACCTGCGAGATGAGGCGGAAGTCGTGCGAGACGATGACGACGCCTCCGGAGAACTCCTTGATGGCGCGCGCGAGGGCGTCGATCGAGCTCATGTCCAAGTGGTTGGTCGGCTCGTCGAGGAGGAGGATGTCGGGACGCTCGAGCGCGAGCTGGGCAAAGACGACGCGGTTGCGCAGGCCGTCCGACAGCTGGCGGATGGGCGACGTCTGGTGCGAGCCCGAAATACCGAACCTGCCGATGCTCGAGCGCCAGAACTGGATGTCCTTCTCGGGCATCTTGGGCTTGAAGCGCGACTCGAAGTACTCGAGCGGCGACGAGTCGTACGGAAGCTGGTCGGCCGAGTGCTGCGAGTACTTGGCGAGCTTGAGCGACGGGTGGCGCTGCACCGAGCCGCGGATCGGTTGCAGGTCGCCCGTGATGAGGTTCAGGAGCGTCGACTTGCCCGTACCGTTCTGGCCGACGATGGCGATGCGCGAGTCCATGTCGATACCGAACGAGAGGTCGCGGTACAAGGCCTTGTCGAGGTTGCCGTCGTAAGAGAAGGCGACGTCGTTGAAGGCGATGATGGGCGGCGGCAGCTTCTTGACGTCCTCAAAGTTGAAGTGCAGGTCCTTGGGGCGCATCGGCTGCTTGATAAAGCCGGCCGCCTCCATCTTGTCAATGATCTTCTGCTTCGACTTGGCCTGCTTAACCAAGTTGGCGTAGGTACCGGCCGAGGCGATGAAGCTGAGCGCGAGGGAAGGCAAGAATGGGTGAGCGGCATGGTCGCGCGCGAGGGTCGGCCAGGAAGAAAGGCGCGGAGGCTCACTCCTTGATGTGCTTGATCTCCTCCTGCTGCTTGGCGTACGCCTTGAGCTGGTTGGTCTCGTTCTCGGTCTTGGTGCGGACGTAGGTCGAGTAGTTACCACCGTAGGTCAAGAACTTGCGGTCG
This sequence comes from Rhodotorula diobovata, assembly GCA_006352295.1. Lineage (NCBI taxonomy): Eukaryota > Fungi > Basidiomycota > Microbotryomycetes > Sporidiobolales > Sporidiobolaceae > Rhodotorula > Rhodotorula diobovata. Next base: position 2,238 of record SOZI01000213.1, on the reverse strand, counting down.
AGCGTAAGGTCGAGGATGTTGGTGCAGACGGTGTCCATGAAGTCGGCCGAGTGCGACGTGAAGACGAGGATGTGGTTGTAGGTCGAGAGGTAGGCCTCGAGCCACACGACAGCCTCGAGGTCCAAGTGGTTGGTCGGCTCGTCGAGAAGGAGCAGGTGGGGACGGATCGCGAGCGCCTTGGCGAGCGAGACACGCATCCTCCATCCACCAGACATGTCCTTGGTCGCCTTGCCCATCATCTCCTTGCCAAACCCGAGACCCGTCAGGATGGCGCCGACCTTGGCCTCAAACATGGTCGGGTCGAGCGCCTCGAGCTCCTCGTACTTGAGCTCGAGCGCGAGCTCGTCGACGTTGTCGGCGATCGACATCTCCTCGATCTGCTGCTCGATGCGCGCAGCCTTGTCCTTGGCCGACTGGACAATGTAGTCGATGGCCGTCATGTCGGACGGCTCTGCCTCGCCGCGAACGAGGTAGATGTCGATGTGCTCGGGAATCTCGACGTCGCGGTTCGCCAGCGACTCGAGGAAGGTGGTCTGTAAGAGCAGAGGGCGCGTCAGTGGATGCACCACGTGCGGGTAGAGCGTAGAGAGGTGGGGCGCACCTTGCCGGAACCGTTCTCGCCGAGGAGACCGTAGCTGCGGTGGGGAGTGCAGGGTGAGCACGGTTCCTGAGTTACTCCTGGGTGCAGTAAGCAAAGGAGGGCTCACCGCTGGCCAAAGTTGAGCGAGATGTCGGCGTTCTCAATGAGGAGGCGGCCGTGGAACGAGAGCGAGTAGCTCTCGATGTGGATGTCGCGCGAGTGCGGGTCGGACGAGAGGACACCCGAGCCCGAACGGTCAGTGGCGAGACGGAGCTTGGCCATGTCGTTGAGGTCGTCGGTCGAGCCGTTGGCCGACGTCGTCAACGGGGTCGACACCTTTGAGCCGCGAGCCGACGACTTGGACGAGACCGACTCGCCCTTGGCCGCTGCCTTGGCGGCCTGTGTGCAATTGGCGAGGTGCAGTGTCAGCTCATTGACTCTGGTTCAGACACGCGCACGGGCGTGGCGAGGCGAGGAAAGCGGGGTCGGCCAGGGCAAGAGTGCGACGAGAGATGGGAAACGCGAGAGGAGGCGAGGCGAGACGAGGGAGATGGAGGGGGTGCGCACCTTGGCTTCGAGGCGCTTTGCCTTGGATGCAGAGACGGGAGCCATTGTATCTATGCTCTGAAGCGCTGAGCGGGCGACGAGGGGAGGAGGAGGCGAGCGAGGCCGGGGTCGTCGTCGCCCGACGCCGCCAAGTCGGCTCGAGGTTGGAGCGAGCTCAACCTCGTCGTCTCGCCCTCTGCTCCCTCCTGGGAGCTGGCTTGCGTTTCTGCTGCTCTGCTCGCATTCCTGCTGGTCAGCCAACTGCTCGGCCAGGCTCAGACGCCCCTGTTGTCTTCGGCTCTCGTGCTCAGGCCAACCACAAGCGCGCTCGGTCGCGACTCCGTCTCAGCGCTCGCCGTAGCCCGGTTGGCTCGGCTACCTTGTATGCTCTCGCTCCTGCTTCGTATTCCAACCCGTCACCTGCGTCGAGCGTCGCCCTTCGGGGGCCGAGGCGCCGGCGAGACGAGAGGGCCCAGCCGCGGCGAGACGGGCCACGAGGCGTCGGCGCTGCGCTCCCGTCGCGCGATGTGACGAAGGGCGACGTCGAGCTCGTGCAGGTGCTCGAGGAGCGGGTCGGGACGCAGCTGACGGAGCTGAAGCTGCCGGAGGAGCCGGTCCTCGAGCTGCTGAGCGCCGTGTCGATGGCCAAGCGCATGGCCCACATGGTGCGCTCCTCTCCGTGTCTCTCTTCAGCAGTAGGATGTGTGCACTGACGCCCCTCTTGCGCAGGACCTGAGCAAGGACGGCTTTGGCAAGCGGCAGGAGAACAACCGCAAGAAGCACGGCGGATCCGCGGCGGCGGCGGGAGGCAAGGGGGCCGCGCGTGAAGGCAACAAGAGTGCGCAGGCGGCGGGCAAGGGCGGAGCGGTCAAGGGAACGGGTAAACGGGCGGGAGCAAAAGGAGCGGGAGGGGGCAAGAAGGGCGCCGAGCGGGTCAGGAGCGAGAGGGGTGCACAGGCTCGAGTCGAGCAGGCGTTGTGAGCGAGCGTGGTCGGAGGGTGGGGGTCTGTACGATAGCGCATGTTGTACTGACTAGGGTGTGAGTGCCTCACTTGGGCCATGGTCGAGGAGACAGACGGTCGGGCCTCGTGTCACCCTCGCTCGCTCGCTCG
>SOZI01000212.1:0-25160 GCA_006352295.1 Rhodotorula diobovata | reverse complement strand
CTCTACCAGACCCACCCGTCGGGCACCCCACCCGGCGCTGTTTAGCTCATTCTCTCGTCTTCATCCATGTTCCAGTCCCTCTTCCTTGATCTCTTGCCCGTTTCTCGTTCTTTTTCTCTCGTTTCACTTCCACCCCTTTTCCCTCTGGGCAGCGGGCTAGCTGACCTGCCGACATGGGCCTTTTGTAGGCCCGAACACGGCGTTTGTCGCTTGCGGCAATGGATTCTCTCTCTCTCTCTCTCTCTCTCGAGGACTAGCTTGCAGGTGCGCCCGCTCATGAAAGACATGACGAACCGCTGCGCCGCAGCAGGTAGCCCCCTTTCCTCAGGTCTGCATTGAGGACGTCCGCGCGCACCGAGGGGAACACCTTGGCGACGTCGAGTGCGACACCAACAACGGTGTTGCCGTGCCGCTGCTGACACTTGATCTTGTCAATGAAACAGACAACCGCATCCTCTGCTGAGCTGCCCTTGCGCCCACCGACATGCTCGACTGGCCAGAGCCCGCGCTCGCCATGGTGCGAGAGCCGCCGTGCGACAACTGCCTGGAGGATCTTGGCGACGCACCGCTCAAAAGCAATCAGCTGGTACACCTTCTTCTTGCTGTGATTGGGCTTTTGGGCTTGCGCAGGACAACACCTGTGCAGTCGCGCCACAACCGCGGGAGGTGGCCAAGTGCGAGCGAGGCGGCATAGAGGGGGACGTGGTGCGGCGTGAGGATGTCCCACGCGGTCTGGAGGACAACATTGGACACGTTGTCAGGGCCCACTGCTGCGCATGGACGTGCAGCAAACAGGGCTGACCTTGCCTCGTGCTCGTGCAGGGTTGGCCAGGGCAACTCAGGCGCGTCGGTGGCCTCAGAGGTGGAGATGGGTGGGTCTGCGGGCAAACTTGGTGCGTGCTCACGTGCGTGGCGGTCGTTCGTTTTATGTGTGCAAACCCCGGGGTGTGTTATACATGCTGAGGATGGTAGACTGACTTGTGTCTCCTTGTCCTCCGCAGTGCGACACTCAGCGGTTGCGGGCTCAACAACGGGTAGCAGGACCGGGCGGAGGAGGTTGAGCTTGTCCTGTGGCGAGGTCGCGTATGTCCTGTTGTCCTTCTTGAGCGGGGGCGTTGTTGCTGACGCGCTGCCCCCCGCCGCCTTCTTGACCGCCACCCACAGCAACTTCTCGTCCACCTGCGCCAACTCCTCCCTCTCCACTCGCCTCTTCTCCCTCTTGATCACCCCCTTCAACTTGTTCTGCACCGCCTGCGCCGCGTCCTTTGCCGCCGCCTCGCCTGGGCGGCCCGCCTCTTCCGCATCAGAGCACACACTATCAGCGTAGTGGTACCTGGGATTCCAGTCTGAGTGATGGAGGTTGAAGTTGCCTGCAACGACAACAAGCAAGTCAGAGGGGGTTGACTTGGGGAGAGGCGGGAGGATCTCGCGCGCGGAGCGCCCGGCGTTCTGCCAGTCACCCTGGTGCGGGTTGTAGACGCCAGCCTGTCTGCGTGCAGATCCAGGTCAACAAGGCTGTGCAAGGCAACCGCGACCTGAGCGTAAGTCTAGGCCGCCCATTCTTGCACACGAGCGCAACAGACTGCACAACCTTGGCAGCGCAGGGAGCAACATCCAGTCAGGTGGCGCGGCAAGCCCAAGCAGTGGTTCTTGAGGGAGGAGGATGTCGAGGGTGTGGAGGAGGTGGTGGTTCAAGAGGAGGTTGCACATGAAGTGCCAGCGGTGGGTATTGTACACAAGGATGGAGAGGGGACATTGCCGTTTGGCAGAGGAGGATGGGGACTTCATCATCCAAATGCTTGAACTGGAGACAGCTGCTCATCTGCACCTGTACTACTTGTGTGTTGGTTACGCGGTCTGCACTGTTCTGTGTCCTGCTCCTGGTCTGCCCAAGGCAAGGTCAAAAGGCACAAGCTGCTTAGCAATGCTTGCAGACCGCAGGATCTAGATTGAAAACGGAGCCGCCTCCCAACAAGCGATGCCTCAATAGCACAGTGGCAGTGCGTGTCACTCGTAATGACAAGGTCGAGTGTTCGATCCACTCTTGAGGCAACACCTGCGATTGCAGGTCACTTGTTTTTTTGCTTGATTCGGCGCCCGGCTTCCGTCGTGCGCTGCAGCACAGGCCCCGGGTCGAGTTGCGAAGGCTGCGCAGGCCCATGCGGCGGACTGAGGCGACAAACCATGCGATGCGGTGCTGCATGCGTTGAAAAGACAGACATGGAGGGAGAGAGAGAGAAAGAGGGGCAGACCAGAGCGAGAGAAAGAGGAGACAGGCAAGGCGAGGAGAGGCGACAACAACAAGAGGGGGGGAGGACCGGCAAAGCGAGTGGAAGTGCACAACGGGGGCTCATACAACCTCGTCACCGCAAGCGCAGCAAGCAGAAACACACCTTCTTGCCCATCCCGCAGCCAGAGCGGGCGCTCAGCCGTCCGTCCGGCTGCGCTTCTTGGCCCCTCCGTCAAGAGCGTCCATGCCTCCGCCTGCGCCGCCAAACATGCCCATCCCGCCACCGGCGCCAAACGCACCCATGTCGAACCCTCCCATGCCCATGCCACCCATGCCCATGCCCATGCCGGGCATGCCCATTCCCATGCCCCCCATGCCCCCCATGGCGCCCATGGCGCCCATACCCGGCATGCCAAACCCGCCCATGGCCACCCCGGGCATGCCGAACGCACCCATGCCCGCAAACGCATTCATGTCGAACGGAGGGGCCTGCTGCTGCTGAGGGGGCGCGCCGTTGCCGCCCGAGTTGAACGCCGGGTTGAAGACGCCAGCGCCGCCATTGTTGTTGTTGGGCGCGCCGCCACCGAAGGCAGGGTTGTACACGCCGTGCTGCATGCCCTGGCCCTGCTGCGGGGGCGGTCCGCTCCTCCTCATGCCGCCTCCGCCCCCGACTCCGCCGCCCTGGGCCATCCCACCGCCGCCCACGCCCGCCCCAAGCCCCGCAGCCCCCGCGCCTCCGCCCGGCCCGAGGTGCCCGGGCATGACCGGGTGGTCGCGCCTGTTCTGGCCCGGGTGCGGGTGCAGGTAGGCCGTCGTCGCGCTCGGGGGCGGGCGCGCGGAGGCGGGGAGGGACGCAAACGAGCGCGAGATGGGGACGTTCTGCGCACGGGCGGGCTCTGCGCGGGTGCAGTGGGTAGGGGAGAGGGTCAGCGCGCGGACAAGACAAGGGAGAGGTGAGGGGGGAGGGAGCGCACCTTTGGGGAGGGTGCGCAGGGGCGAGGGGTGCCCGCCGTAGGTGAGGGAGGCCGTCATCTTCTTGAGCTGGTACTCACTGCGATACACAGGAGCGTCAGGACCTTCACTCGTTGCAGAAAGGCGAGAGGAGACGGAGCGGGACGGACTTGTTGTCGATGAACGTCTTGAGCTGCTGCGCCTTGTCGGCCGCGCCGCACTCGACCCAGACAACACTGCGCAGGCGTCCAAAACGGATCAATCAGTACCGGTCGAGGAGAGCGCACAGAGAGCCAAGGGGACGCACCCCTTGCTCTTGCCGTTGACCTTGTGCTCGGCAAAGACGACGTCCTTGAAGGGGACCTCGAGGCCAGCGAGGCCGGCAAGGTGGACGATGTCGGCGTCGCTCGTCCACTGCGGGTCACTTGATGGGTCAGACTCTGGGCCATTCAACGCGTCCAGAAGGAGGCAGGGACGAGCGAGCACACCCAGTGGAGGTCGCCGATGTAGACGGCCGTCATGCGCGAGTTTGGGGCACCGCCCGCTGCGGGAGCGGGCGAGGCCGAGGCGGCACCGGGGCGGAGTCCCGTGAGCGGGTTGACGGGGAGGCCGTGGACGGGTGCGGGAGGGAGAGTCGACGACGAGGTCGAGGGTTTGGGCGGGTCAGGGGAGGCGGCACCGGCGGGTGGTTGTGCGGGGTAGCCGTGGCCAGCGATGACGCCGTCGTGGTCCATGTCGGGGTCCGGGTCGCCGTAGTCGAGTTCGAGCGAGAGGGAGCGTTGACGCGAGTGGGCCATGGTGGTGGTGATGAGGCGGGGAGGGAGACGGGATGTTGCGGAGCGAGGGGAGAGGTCCTGGAGTAGCAAGAGTGAGGGGACCTGCAACCCTAGTCTGCTGGAGAGTGTGAGGGGGGTTGAGGGAGGAGGAGGGGCCAGTGTCCACCCCCCACTCTGCTCTCATTCAGAATCTCGCCCTCAGTCTCGTCGTCGCTGCGCCCTCTTCTCGGCTCGACCAACCCACCCACCATGGGCCGCACTGCTGCAGTCCACTTGGTCCCCCTGCGCAACTGCCTCTGCAACCTCCCGCTGTCGCTCCACGCCCCTCTGTCGACTCGCGCCGTCGTGCGTCGTCCTCCCTCGCCTCGTCCGGCTACCTCGGGTCCCGGCGCCTCGCAACTCACCCGTCTCCTCCCGCTCGTCCCTCGATACAGGCCCCGCAGAGTATCGCAGTCCAGCTCACCTTCAAACCCCTCGCCACCAAAGACACCCCACCCCCGCAACCCGTCTCGCTCTGCCTCGGATGGACCGGCCTCCCTGCTCAGCCGGCTCCCGTCAACCTCTCGTCCCACCGCGGCGCGAGTCAGTCCGCTGACCGCATCGAGATTGACCCTCAGTTTGCCGCCATGCTCCACCCGGGCCTCCAGGAGGGCACGACGGCAAGTCCTCCTGCCGCCTCATGTGGGGTGGCACGCGTCTTGACCTCGTTCCGCACTCGTCACAGGTCTCGATCGAACTCTTGCGCGACCTCCCTCACGCAACCCAGGTCAACGTCACCCCGCTCACGGCCGACGACTGGGAAGTCCTCGTGCGTGCTTCTCCTCGCTCCCGGGGCGACGTCCACCGTCCTGACCTCCGTTCGCACCCCTCACGCGCGTGCACGCGCAGGAGACCAACGCCGAGTTTGTCGAGATGTACCTCCTCAACCAGGTCCGCGCGTGCACACAGGGCATGACGGTCGGATGCTGGGTCGGGTCCACCCTCGTCCGCTTCGCCGTCGGTCCGTCCTCGCTCCCTCCTTGTCCGTCCCTCTGCCTTGCGCATGCTCGTGAGCTGACCTCCCACCCATCCCCTCGTCCGCACAGACTCGACCGTTCCCGCCGCATCCCCCGCCGTCCTCCTCACGACCTCTACCGAGCTCGTCGTGGCCCCCAAGTCGCGCCATCCGGCCCCGTCCGCTTCCAAGACGCACGACCTCTCCGGCCCCTCGACGGCGCAGGCAGCACCACCCTCGTCCGCCGCGCAAGCAGAGTGGGAGCAAGTCCGCCGCACGCTCCTGCGCCTCCTCCCTGCGTCGCACCCCGCTCCCTCTCCCTCGTCCTCCCCCTCCGACACCGCCCCGTCGTCCTCCACCGTCGCTTCTCACGCCCCAGCGCAGCTCCTCGTCCACCCTTCCCTCGCGCGCAAAGTCCGCCGCGCCTTCCCCGGCCTCGGCGGCCGCATCTCGGCCGCGCACTACCCGCGCCCGGGGCCCGCCGGTCCCGCCGGGCGCGCAGACGGCGGCGCAGCTGCAGCGGAGGACGGCCAGGCGCCGGCATCGCCGCCACCCGGGCAGGGTACGGCGCTCCCGCCCGCGGGTGCTGCGCCGGGAGACGCACACTCCCAGGGCAGCAGCGCGGTCGAGGTCGTGCTCGTCGAGTGTGAGGGCGTGCCGGTTGGACATGTCTGGGCAGGGGAGCGTGCAAGGGGAGAGCTGCTGGGTGCTGGCGCGAGCAAGGGAGACGGCGCGTTCGAGCTCATCAGGTGTGCCCCCGGCTCCTGCCTGCTCTTCCACATGGCGGGCTGCGCTCACCGCGGCACACGCCGTTCCCGATACACAGGCTCGGCGCACCGCTCACGTCGCAGGCGAAGAAGGCACGTGCGGCGGCCAAGGAGCGGGAGAAGGACAAGGAGCAGGCGCAGAGGAGCGCGCCTGGCTCGCCGACGCCATCGTGCGTTGCTCGCCATCCGGCTTCTTCCGTGAGCTCTGATTGACCCACTCTGTGCCTGCCCACAGCTCCCGCCGCTCGCTGCACCAGCAGCTCGATTCCGCCTCCTCCCCTGCCGCGACTGGACCCGCCCCGTCCCCTGGCGGCCCCGCGCCGCCTCACCTCGCCGGCATCGACAAGCCCCTGAGCGCACTCAGCGCGCACGTCGTGCACTCGCTCTCGGCGCGCGCGCTCGGCACGGGCGGGGCGAGCGCCGGAGCGATCCCGGGCGTGCTTGTCACGGGCGCGAGCGGGGCGGGCAAGACGGCGCTGGTCAAGGAGGCGGCGAGGCGAATGGCCAAAGACGAGAGGGCGCTGTGCCGTGCGTCTGCCTTCCTCATCTCGCTCCCCTGTGACAGAGGTCCTGACGGCCAGAGGACTGGATCGCCGAGCAGACACGATCTACGTCGACTGCGCGCAGCACGCCGACGCACGGCTTCCTGCGCTCAAAGGCCGGTTCAAGGACTGGCTCGACGAGGCGTGCTGGCATGCGCCGAGCGTCCTCGTGCTCGACAACCTGGACCGGCTTATCGGCGTGGAGGTCGAGGTGCGTTGGCTTGTCTCGCCGCCTCGTCGCCGGCGCGCCTCTGTACAGGGACCTGAGCGCTGATTCGCGCATTTCACGCAAAACGTCCACAGCACGCCGACTCGTTCCCGACCGTGCACCTCGCGCATACGTTCCTCTCGCTCGCGCAGGCGGCACTCGCTGCACGTCCGATCGTCCTCGCCGCGACTGCGCAAGGCACGACGACGCTGCACCCCCTGCTGCAGAGCACGCACCTGCTCGGCGAGACGGTGCCGCTGCGGGGGCCGGACAAGGCCGCCCGGAGGGACGTGCGTCGCGGATTCCTCTCTGGCTCCATCTCGCGCGCGCTGTGCAAGGGAGGCTGAGCGGAGCTTGTGCGCTCGCAGATTGTTAACGTGCTCGTCGCGGCAAAGACGGCGACGTCGGACCTCGAAGCGCCCCAGCTCAACTGCGCGTCGATCGCCGCCATGACCGAGGGCTATCTCCCCGCCGACCTACGCGACCTCGTCGACCGCGCCGTGCAACAAGCTGCCATCCGCTCCCTCGGCTCCCCCTCCTCCGCTGCCGGCTCGGACACGCCCCTCATCCTCACCGCCGAGGACTTTGCCGCAGCGCAGCAAGGCTTCGTCCCGCTCTCGCTGCGCGACGTCAAACTGCAGAAGAGCGACGTTGCTTGGGCTGACATTGGCGGGCTGCACGAGGCGCGCAAGACGCTCCGAGAGACGCTCGAGTGGCCCACAAAGTACGGCGCCATCTTTGCCGGGTGCCCGCTACGCCTTCGGTCCGGGTGCGTTCCGTCCCCTCCTGTCCCTCTTCCTCTCCATGCGCTGACCACGCCCATGTTACCCCCAGCCTGCTCCTGTACGGATTTCCGGGATGCGGCAAGACGTTGCTCGCCTCTGCCGTCGCGAAAGAGTGCGGCCTCAACTTCATCAGCGTCAAGGGCCCCGAAATCCTCAACAAGTACATCGGCGCGAGCGAGAAGAGCGTCCGGGACCTGTTTGACCGCGCTCAGGCAGCGAAGCCTTGCGTGCTCTTCTTCGACGAGTTTGACTCGATCGCGCCCAAGCGGTGCGTCTACCTCGTGTTGACGCCTGTTTCTTCCTTTCATACGAGCGCTGATTGAGACGTCCACGATCTGCTCGTGTTGCAGTGGGCACGACTCGACCGGCGTGACGGACCGGGTCGTCAACCAGATGCTGACGCAGATGGACGGTGCCGAGGGACTCGACGGCGTCTACGTTCTCGCGGCCACTTCGTGCGTCTACCTCGCACTGGCTTAGTCGATGACCGTTCTGTACAGGCGGAGACTGACCATCCACACCGAACGGCGTGTCGCACAGCCGTCCCGACCTGATCGACCCGGCGCTGCTCCGCCCCGGACGTCTCGACAAGTCGATCCTGTGCGACATGCCCTCGCGCACTGACCGCCTCGAGGTGCGCCTGGCTCGCTTTGCCTCACCGCTGCGACGGTTAGTCTGTGCGCAAGGCTGACGCTTCACGCCCGACTCGCCAGATTCTCCGCTCGGCCGCGCAAAAGGTGCACCTCGCCCCGGGCGTCACGCTCGATGCCTACGCAGCCCAGACGGCGGGCTACAGCGGTGCCGACTTGCAGGCTCTCGTCTACAACGCGCACCTTGACGCGGTGCACGCTGGGCTGAACGCGGTCGAGGCGGGTGCGGGCGCGGGCGAGGCAGGCAAGGAGCAGGACGAGGACGAGCTCAAGTATGTGAGCTTGGGAGGCGGGGAGGAGGGCAAGAAGGTGCTCAGTCGGGCGGAGCAGGCGAGCGTCAACAAGCGGGTGCGGCGCGCTTTCTCTGCACAGGCAGCTCTGCTCTGAGCGGCTTGAACTGATGCAGGGGCTTACCGAACGCAGCTCGAGGCCATCGTCGCGACCCTCAATGAGGCACAGCGCGCGACGTCCAAGGCCAAGCAGGCCGCTGCCGCCGCTTCGCAGGGCTCGTCCTCGCCTGCATCTCGGGCGCCCGTGCGTCGCTCCGTTGCTCTCTTCTTCGCTCAGTCGGAGAGTTGACCCCCGTTGCGACCCCCCCGCCAGACCTACATCGAGGAGGCGCACCTCCGCAAGGCCCTTGAGGGTACGCGCCCCTCTGTCCCCGCCGACGAGCTCGTGCGCCTGCGGAGGATGTGCGTCCCCGCCTGCTTTCCTCTCGCGTTGAAGCCCCGGACGCGATAACTGACGCCGACACACGCGCAGCTATGACGAGTTCGTTTCGGGACGGAGCGCGAACGGGCTTCCGTCGGGCGAGGCGAGCGACGAAGTTGGGGGCCGTGCGAGTCTCATGTGAACGCTCGATTCCGGGCCGAGGAAGCGCAGTGATGTACTTGGCAACAACAAGTCGTGATGCGATCGTGCAAGACTCTCTAGGCAATGCGGGCAATGCGAAGGAAGTGAAGGAGAGAGAGGAAAGGGAAGCGTCAGACGGCCGCCGAGGGATCACCGCCAGCGACGTGCAGCATCGAGTCGTGCAGCTCTTCCAGCGCAGACGCGACCGTGGGCTGGACGTGCGAGTCTGCGGGTGCGCGAAAGCAATCAGCGACGGCTGTCTCGAGAGAGAAGCGAGGCACACGCACCGCCCCCCGAGAGCTCGATGACGCCAGCTTGTCGCAGGCGGGCGACGACAGCCGGGGTGCACTGTGTCCAGTAGATCTACGAAATGCCACTCGCTTCGTCAGTTGACACCTCGCAGGGAAACTGGAAGAAGGAGGGAAGGACGCACGAGGACGCTCCTCGCCGTGTACGACGCGACGAGCTCGCGCATGATCTGGAGCGCACTCGCGTCCACCTCGCTCACGTCGGCCAAGTGGAAGATGACCACGCTCGCCTCTGCCCTCCTCGGCTCTTCGCTCGGGTGGTGCCGTCCGTGGCCGTAGCGCTCGAGCCTCCGGAGGCGCTCCTTCATCGCGCCCGTGTTGGCGAATGTGAGGGCGCCGTCGCGGATGCGGACGATGAGGACGCCGGGGACTTCCTCGGACAGGGACGAGAGGAGGCCGTCGTCCTGCTCGTCGTCGTCGTCGAGGGGCTCGAAGAGGGCCGTGCCGGGGACGCGACCGAGGATCTTGATGCGCATCGCAGTCGACTGCTTGACGCACAGGACGAGCGACAAGCAAACCGAGACGATGACGCCGACCTGCACGTCAAGACGCATGGTCAGCGGCATGCGGCAGCAGAGGAGAAGGGCAGGAACGGCGCGAGACGCACCTCGACGCCCACGAAGAGCGACAGCACGAACGTGAGGAGCATGAGCCCGCCGTCGACCCACGCGCGCATTTTCCAGAAGAACCTCACGTCCTCCGGGGCCTCTTCGAGGATCGAAAACACGACGACAATGACAATGACGGCGAGGATGCACTTTGGCAAGGCGGCGAGCAGGTGCAGGAGGAAGTAGGTGACGAGGAGGATGAAGGTGCCGGTCAGGAGGGACGCCATCTGCGTCGTCGCGCCCGTCGAGGCGGCGAGGCGCGAGCGCGTGATGGAGCCGTAGCCCGGGAGCGAGCCCGTGCAGAACGAGGTGAAGACGTTGGCGAACCCGAGGGCGCACAACTCGCGGTTGGGCGAGATCGGGTAGTCGTCTGCGCGCACGGAGGCGACAGCTCAGCGGGTGCGCGAGCACGACGAGCTCTAGCGAGGCGAGACGCACACTTGGACGCCATGTCCTTTGCGGCGACGATCGAGTCGAGGAATCCGAGGACGGCGATGACGGTCGATGTGCCAAAGCACTTGGTGATGTACTGCGTGTAGATGCCCCACCCGACGAACGGGATGCGGACCTTGACGTCGCCCGGCGAGACCTTGCCGAGCACCTGCAGGCCTGCGTCCTGCCACCGGAACGAGTGCGAGAGGACTGGCGAGAAAGGGCCGAGGCGGGTCAGTGCAGCACGAGGGAACACAGGAAGCTCTCAGAGGACGCACAGGTCGAGACGATGACGACGAGGAGAACCTCTGGCACAAACTTGATCCACCGGAACTTGCGTTCCCGCCGCGCCATGAGCTTCTTCATCGCCCTGCCGCCCACGAGCGTGGCGAACGCGGCGCCACTGACGAGCAAGGTGAGGCGATGCGAGTGGCGGAAGTGGGTGAGGAGGTACGTCGCCTTCTCGACGACGGAGCTCGACGCGCCGTGGGCCTTTGTGAGACCTTGCTCCAGGCCCAGGATGGGCACGAGCTGAGAGATGAAGATGGTGATGCCGACGGCGGTCATGAAGCCGCGGAGGAGGGCCTGTGCGAGATGGCACGAGAGTCAGACGAGGTCGACCTGCGAGAGCGAGCGGAGGAGGACGAACCCTCGAGAGGACGGCGTCGAGGAAGCCGAGGCGGAAGAACCCGAGGCTGAAGAGGGAGGGTCGGGGGTCAGCACAAGTGCCAAGACGCAAAGAGCCAAGACGGAAGAGGCCGTAGGCGGAAGCCAGAAGGACGCACAGGAAAGTGACGAGTCCCGACTCGAACGTGATGCACGTGGTGATCGTGACGGCGAGCCTGGCCTTCTCTGCGACGCTAAGCGCACCATGTGCGTGCTCCTCGGTCTCGATCACCTTGGAGATGAACTCGCCCGTGAGGAGCGACAGGGCCGCCTCGGGCCCGACCGACAGCTGCCGGCACGTGCCGAGGACCGAGTAGAGCATGGCGGGGATGCTGGCGCCGAAGAGACCGTGGACTGGGTCGGTGTGGACGAGCGAGGTCGCGTACGACATGCTTTGCGGAACGAGCATGCTCGTGAGCTGGATGCGTCGAGGCGAGCCAGGTCAGCTCTGTGGGTCCTTTGACGTCGAGGGGGAGGAGGCACAGCGTACGGTGAGTGCCGCAGTGACGTCGCGGACGAAATCCTTGACGTTGTAGTGTGGAAGCCATTGCAGCTGCGGGACGGAGCGAGGTCAAGGTCAGGTGACCTGCGGTTGAGGCTCAGGAAGGGCTTGGGGACGCACGACGGGGACGTAGTACCGCGCTCGTGTCGACAAGTCCTGCCACTGGGTACGCTCGCGCGCCAAGCGCTCCTGCTTGCGCTGGACGGAGGCCGCCCGCGTGAGGCGATGTGGAAGCGACGCAAAGGCGGCGTCGTGTCGCGGGGTCGAGCCGCCGGTCGAGGCGCCACTGTACTTCTTGCCACGTGGTCCTCCCTCGGCGTCGGAGTCGAAGGCGGCGTCGGGGTTGTCGCCTGCGAGGTTTGAGCGGTCCGGCGAGTGTCGAGCCGAGAGAAGGGGTTGACGCTCGTTCGAGGCAGTGCGCGGGCCACTGACGGGTCCCGCTGAGCGATTCCGTGGGGCTGACATTGTCGACGATGGGTGCAGGTTCGCAGAGAGAGACTGAGAGAGAGAGGGCGACGAGACGAGACGCGCATGGCACATGGCGGATCGAGCGAGGCGGTGCACGTGATCAACCCAGGCGCACCGGTGTCTTGGCTTGGGATGTACAGCGGATCAGGCTGACTACATACTCTCTGACAGACAGTCAAGCCCATTCAGACCACCCGTCCGAGGGATTGGCCACGGATCCGGAGGCCACTCAAGCTGGGCTCGGTTGGGGGGACCCGGGGAAGGCTCTCACTCACCTGCGCCTGCTGCAGCCCTCGAGCACCCACACCGACTCTGCGAGGCATCTCTAGGCCCCCGCGTCGTCCCCCCCTCTACCCAGACCTCGGCGCCCCTCGAGCGCGTCGAGCCTTGGCCGAGCCGCCGCCCTGCTCAACCCCATCGCCTCAACATCCCCTCGACCCCCTCGCCACGCCCTCTTGCGTAGGCCTCAGACTCGAGTCTAGGCTGAGCCGCGACACCCTGCCACACCAGCCGCGCCTCATGAGCAAGTCGCCAAAGGCCCTCCTCCCGACCACCATCCCCCTCTCGTCCATCTCGCGCGCCCTCTCCTCGTCGTCCTCTCGCGCCGGCACAAAGTACACCGCCAGGGCCGTCACCCTCTCCCACCCGCCTCAGGGCCAGGGCGCGTCCCGCCCGGCCATTGTCGTCGTCCGCCAGCGCAGGCCACCGTCTGCCCTCGCCCCCAGGCAGCCCGCCAAGCTCTCGTCCTCGTCCTCGTCAGCAGGCAGCAGTGCCCCCGCGGGCCTGCGCCGCGCTTCGACCGTAGCGTCGCGCGGAAATGCGGGCGCACGCGCGACCTCGTCGGGCCTCCTGCGCTCGGCGAGCCAGTGCTCGGCCCCGGCCACCTCGTCGAGCGCGGGCGGCAGCTCGAGCCGGGGCGTCGCCGGGTACCTCGACGGGCGCCAGTTCCACAGCAGCCCCCGCGCGAGTCAACAGCAGGCTGTCGCGCCCTCGAGCTCCGGCATCGGCGGCAGCCTGCCACCCGGGGGAGGCGGTGCGGGGCCAGGCGGCGCAGCGGCCGCAGAGGGACCGGCGTTCCAGCCCAAGCACCACACCTCCCTTGCGACCCCTGCGGCAGATGGCCCGCTCCTGGTCGCGCAGTCCCACGCGCACGGCTCGCACGGCTCGTCCTCGCTCGCACTCGACCCGTCGTCCTCCTCGGCACCGGCCACCTCCTCTTCCCAGTCCTCGCAGCAGCACTCCTCCTCCTCCAACCCCTCGCCTGCAACCCTCTTCACGCACGCCCCGCCCGCGCAGCTTCCGCCGCACGCGCTCCCGTCCTTCTTCGGCTCGGCGCTGAGCATCGCGCGGCGCAGCAACCTCGTCTTCCGCAACGGGGCGTACGGCATACCGAAACCCGATCGGTACAGGATCCCGAGCGCAAAGGGCAAGGAGAAGGCGGTGGCGCCGGGGGCGGAGGCCGAAGAGCACTACCTCAGCGTCGGCGTCGGCGAGGACTCGGTGCGTGACCCAGCTCCGCATGCCTTGCCTGCAGTCGTACCCGATACGATGAATGGTCGTCCACGCAGTACTTCCTCCGATCCGACTCGCTTGGCGTGGCGGACGGTGTTGGCGGGTGGTCGGGCCACGCGGGCGCCAACTCGGCACGGTGGGCGCGCAAGTTCATGCACCGTGCGGTCTAACTCTCCCTGATCGCGAGTTTGCGCCGAAGCTCGTGCTAACGCTATCCTGCCTGGCCCACAGACTGCTCGGCAGAGCTCGCGCGGTACGAGAACGTCGACGACGAATTGTTCCTTAACTACTACGAGGTCGACCCGGTCGACGTCATGCAGAGGGCGTACGAGAAGACGCTGAGCGAGTGCAAGGAGGAGGTGCGTCGCGGCCCGTGCTCCCTCCTCCGCCGACGAAGCCTCCCCAACTGACCTCGATTCGCACGCGCGCCGCCACAGGGCACGATCGGCTCGTCGACGGCGCTCCTCGCCGTCCTGCGCAACGACGAGCTGCGCCTCGCCAACCTCGGCGACTGCAGCTGCTGCGTCATCCGCGGCGACGAGTACATCTTCCGCTCCGAGGAGCAGCAGCACCGCTTCAACTACCCTTTCCAGGCGGGCACCAACGCCAAGGACGTGCCCGCCCGAGACGCGCAAAAGTTTGCCGTCAAGGTCCAGCGGGACGACATTGTCATCCTCGCGAGCGATGGGCTCGTCGACAACGTGTTCTCGGACGACCTCCTCGAGGAGGTCCTGCGCTTCGTGGGCTCGAACGCCAACACGTCGTCGTCCTCCCCTGCGACTGCACCCCCCAGCACCGGCAACGGTACGAGCGCGCCGCGGTACACGCTGCGGCGCTTCTCGCCCCAGGCGGTGAGCGAGGCGCTGTGCTTCCGCGCCAAGAGCGTCTACGAGGACCAGCGCGCCGTGGCGAGCCCGTTCCAGCAGAGGGCGATGGAGGAGGGCATCCACTTTGCGGGCGGCAAGCCCGACGACGTGAGCTGCCTGGTGGGCGTGGTCGGTGAACTCGAGGCGGCGCCGGTGAGTCCTTCCCTCGGACCTCGCTCTGCCTCGCTCCACCTCCCCTGCCCATGCTCGTGCGGTCTGCTCACAGATTACTCGTACTGCAGAACCGCCGCGACGTTCAGTGAACCAGACCGTCCCGCTCCGTCACCACGCCCGCCACCCATAGACGTCCCGTCGATGCGTCTCGCTTCGTTTCGCTCTTCCCCCTTGTCGGTTGTATGGCCTATTTCCCCCGAGCTTCCTTCGCCATCCGTGTTCTCTCCTCTCCATGTTGTGTGTGGTGCAACGAGCGGGCTTGGGTCATCGTGTGCACTCCGAGGTGGGGAGAGGATCCGAGAGGGGGATGAACGGCGTGCCGCGCTGACGAGGCGAGATGGCGAGGCGAGAGCTTGGCCCGGAGGAGGTTTACGCGGGCGGTTCCCTCGAGGTGCGCCAAGTGTCCACGTGAGCGCTCGGGCGCCGCATCGGCTCGAGGAAAGTACAGGGGGGACGCCTTCGGCACGCCG
This sequence comes from Rhodotorula diobovata, assembly GCA_006352295.1. NCBI lineage: Eukaryota > Fungi > Basidiomycota > Microbotryomycetes > Sporidiobolales > Sporidiobolaceae > Rhodotorula > Rhodotorula diobovata. The sequence goes on along the minus strand of SOZI01000212.1, from coordinate 10,399 downwards.
CCTGTCCCCGACCAAAAGGGCGCGTGCGACGCCTCCTCTCCCTTCTTGCCCTCCTTTCCTTCACTCCTCCCGCACAAGTACACGATGGCGCCCTCGCTCGACCAGTTCTCCGCCTCCGTCTCGAACGTCCTCCCCTCGCTCAACTCGAACGGCCACGCCGCGCCGACCAAGGTGCCCCACAAGCCGACGAGCCACCACGTCTTCAAAGGCGCCGCCGTCCAGTCGTCCAACCTCGACGTCGTCCGTGAGCTCCTGTCCGTGTCGGTCGACGACACGCTCGAGCTTGGCGGCTACTCGCTCTCGCCGGCCGACGTCGTCGCCGTCGCGCGCAAGGGCCGCAAGGTCGCGGTCAAGGACGACGAGGCCATCCGCAACCGCATCGACAAGAGCGTCGAATTCCTCCGCAGCCAGCTCAACAACTCGGTCTACGGCGTGACGACGGTGCGTTCCGAGCGACGGAACCCTGACGGCGCCCTGTCGCGCTCCCCTGTGCACTGCGCAAGCTGACCCGCCTCCTTGTCTCGTTCCTGCTCACAGGGCTTTGGCGGCAGTGCCGACACGCGCACGGAGGACGCTGCGTCCCTCCAGCTCGCCCTCCTCGAGCACCAGCTGTGCGGCGTCCTCCCCGTCGACTTCAGCGGTTTCCACCTCGGCCGTGGCCTCGAGAACTCGCTCCCGCTCGAGGTCGTCCGCGGTGCCATGTGCATCCGCGTCAACTCGCTGACGCGCGGTCACTCGGCCGTCCGCCTCTCCGTCCTCGAGGCGCTCGTCAACTTCCTCAACCACGGCATGACCCCGATCGTTCCCCTCCGCGGCAGCATCTCGGCGTCGGGCGACTTGTCGCCGCTGTCGTACATCGCGGCCGCCATCACGGGCCACCCCGACTCCAAGGTGCACGTCGTCCACGAGGGGCGCGAGCGCATCATGCTCGCACGCGAGGCCATGTCGCTCTTTGGCCTCGAGCCGGTCGGTGCGTCGCACTTCTCCTCGGCCCTTCGCTTCAACCTTTGATACTTAATCTCGCACGACCTTCCACGCAGTGCTCGGCCCCAAGGAGGCGCTCGGTCTCGTCAACGGCACGGCTGTGTCGGCGTCGATGGCGACCCTCGCGCTGCACGACTCGCACAACCTCGCGCTTCTCTCGCAGGCCCTGACGGCGCTCACTGTCGAGGCCATGGTCGGGCACCAGGGCTCGTTCTCGACCTTCATCCACGACGTCGCGCGCCCGCACCCGGGTCAGGTCGAGGTCGCGCGCAACATCCGCACGCTCCTCGAGGGAAGCGGGTTTGCCATCGAGCACGAGGAGCACGTCAAGGTCAAGGACGACGAGGGCATCCTGCGCCAGGACCGCTACCCTCTCCGCACCTCGCCGCAGTTCATGGGCCCGCTCGTCGAGGACATGCTCCACGCCTACTCGGTCCTCTCGCTCGAGAACAACACGACGACGGACAACCCTCTGCTCGACGTCGACAACAAGGAGAGTGCGTTGCGTCTCCCTCCCTGATCCGTGTCCACACAGCAAAAGCTCACGAATGCCAATCTCCAGCGGCCCATGGAGGCAACTTCCAGTCCGAGCACGCCTCTATCGCCATGGAGAAGACGCGCCTCGCCGTGGCGCTCATCGGCAAGCTCAACTTTACCCAGTTGACGGAGATGCTGAACGCCTCGATGAACCGCGGATTGCCTTCCTGCCTCGCCGCCGAGGAGCCCTCGCTCAACTACCACACCAAGGGCATCGACATCGCGACGGCATCCTACACATCCGAGGTGCGTTGCCGTCTTCCTTTCCCGCAAGTGCTGTCGCTGACTCGCCGGTGCTCGCGACACCGCAGCTCGGCCACCTCGCCAACCCGGTCGTGCGTATCGTCTCTCCCCCTGCTTGCGAAGGTCGCCCTTAATTGACCAACTCCTCTTCGTTCACCCTGCAGACGACCTTCGTCCAGCCGGCCGAGATGGGCAACCAGGCCGTCAACTCGCTCGCTCTCATCTCGGCGCGCCGCACGACCGAGGCCAACGACGTCCTCTCGCTCGTGAGTCTCGACGCTCCCCCTCATGTCGCCTGCGCAGGACGGTCTGCTGATTCGCGCGTTCTCGAACCGACATCCAGCTCCTCGCCTCGCACCTCTACTGCGTCCTCATGGCCGTCGACCTCCGCGCGATGGAGCTCGACTTCAAGAAGCAGTTCGACCCGGAGCTGCCCGCGCTCCTCAAGCAGCACCTCGGCGACGCGCTCGCCTCGGACGCCGAGACGGCCGCCCTCGTCAGCAAGGTCAAGAAGGCGCTCGCCAAGCGCCTCGAGCAGACGTCGTCGTACGACCTCGAGCCCCGCTGGCACGACGCCTTCTCGTACGCGACGGGCGTCGTCGTCGAGCACCTCTCGACGTCGTCCTTGTCGCTCCAGGCCGTCAACGCGTGGAAGGTCGCGTGCGCCGAGCGTGCCATCGCCCTCACGCGCCAGGTCCGCGACACGTTCTGGTCGACGCCCGTCACCGAGGCGCCCGCCCTGTCGTACCTCGCGCCGCGCACGCGCAAGCTCTACACGTTCGTGCGCGACGTCGTCGGTGTCAAGGCGAGGCGCGGTGACGTCTTCCTCGGCAAGCAGGAGGCGACGATCGGCTCGAGCGTGTCGCGCATCTACGAGGCCGTCAAGGACGGGAGGGTCAACAAGGTCCTCGTCGACATGCTCGCCTAGACGGCGAGCTCATGCGCGATTGACAGTGGTTGTGGCTCTCGGTAGACGGCGAGACGGCGGCTGGCTTGACTGACTTGACTCGAGGGAGGGGGAGGAGGATTGCTTACCTGACGAGTGCCTGGTGCCCTTACCGCTTTTTGTGCTTTCGTATTCTGCCCCCTCCCATCTTACCAGTGTGTGTGTGTATAGACTCGTGGAATTTCGCAACTTCGTACCACCGCAGCACATCAATCTGGCCGTCCGTCTCGTCCGTTTCCAGATGCTCGTCTTCAAGAAGAGGCTGCCACCTGCCCATTGCCATCAGTTCCATCGCAGTTCCTTGCGCATGAACTGAAAGTAACCGAAGAAAGTCAGGTTCGAGGACGGGCGCGACGCTGAGGAGAGAGACTAGATGACGCACCACCGACTCGAGGAGGATGTCCCTGCCGTCTACCGTCTTGCACGGGTAGCGTGGCACTGCCCGCTTGTACGGTGTATACCCAAGGCGCTTGTACCAATCCTCGTTGTTGCGCGTCTTGCTGCTGTAGGGGAGCCCCTGCTGTTCCCACCACCAGGGCTGGGAAGCGAACTCGCCATCGACGGTGTTGAGGGTAATGGCCTTGGCATCGAGGTCGTTGACGGCCATGGCCTCCATCTCCTTCATGACGAGGCTGTGCGGGACGATTTCGGAGAGTCAGGACGGGCAGAGCAGGCGAGAGAGGAAGAGGCGACACACGAGCCGAGCCCTTTGCCCTGTTGCGACACGAGGATGAAGAAGCTTGCGAGGGTGCACACGCCGTTGGCGCGGTCGCACAGCGTCGCCTCGTTCGGGTCATAGTCCTCCCAGTCGACAGAGACGTGCCCGATGGGCTGGAACGACGGGTCAGGAGGCGGAGGGCCGGGCTCTGCCGTGTGGTTGATCGGCTCGACCGCCGGCGTCGTCCAGCTGGCTCGGTCCGTCGGGAAGATCCAGTAGAGGTTCTGTCCAATCAGCAGGTCAGCTGTCCGGCCCACGTCAGAGATGTGACGAAGCTGCGAACGCACCTTGACTCCCCTGCGTACCTGGTCTCGCCAGGTCTCGACGTTCTGCAAGCCCCAGCCACAAAGCTGCGGAGCCGTCGAACAGGTTCAGCTGGCCCTCGACCGACCGACCAAGCAAGCGTAGCGCGAGTCCACGTACCACCCGCTGCCGCTTGAGCTCGTCGACTTCGGCCGACGAGTCCGGGTCGAAGCGGACCAGCTCGATCTTGCGCACCGCAGTCATGGGGCAAGCAGAGGCGGACTAGCTGACGCCGTGGGAGCACGAGACGAGTGAGGTTTGGCTGAGGGAGACGCGCGAGCTGCGATCGAGACCTGAGGCTGATGAGAAGCCGCCGGCCGGGTGGGGCGGCGTGCCGCGGGCCGGATTTTGTCTGAACGTGCGCACCGTCGCTTTTTTGTCACAGAAGAGCGGCGAGCTGAAGCTGAAAAGTGACGGGCTCAAGCAAGTGAGAACGATGACCGGACGTCGGTCCTCAGCATGCGCACGCGCGTGTAAGCGGGCAGGGCCTCGACCGCTGTGTGCGCGGGCCGCCCGTCTCTCACGTACCCCTTCTCGTCGCGACTCCTCAGTCTCACCTCGATCCCAGTCCTTTGTTCCTTTCTCTTGGGCTCCCTTTGTGCGTAGCTAGCCGTAGAACAGAGAGGAGTGCGCCTCTCGCTCTCCTCTCTTCCCATCGTCGTCTTCACTCGCAACTTCGCCCTCGGTTCCCTCTCGCTCGCTTTCGTCTGGTTCCCTCTCGTTCCCGTCTCGTCCCCGTCTCGTTCCCTTCCGTCTCCAGCCTCGTCCGTCCAGCTTCCGTCTCCGATTGTCCCGTCTGTCTCCGTGCGTCCCGCTTCTCGGTCCCCTTTCCCCTCCGCACCTCCTGGCTGCTCGCCTCTCCGCTCCGAGTCCTGCTAACCCAAGCGTGCAACCCGCTCCCAAGCGTTCATCCGCTCAGCGTTCTATCCGCTCCCCTAGCGTACCACCCGCTCAGCGCTTGTCGCTCATCGCCGCTCCGCCCCGAGCCGGTCGATCCCCTCTGTCCCCCTGTCGTGAGCGGTCTGCACCCTTACAGCGCGCCAGCCTTGAGAGTCGCATGCATCGGGGAAACCGACTGACAGAGGTGCGCGCGACAGCGCTCGCAGCTCGCCGCTGGTGCCTTTTCGGGCCCCTACGCAAGTGAACAGAACGGACGGAAGATGAGAAAGCGGGTACGGCAGTGGAGTACAGGGGAAGCGGCGGGAGTACAGAGGCGGACGTCAAGGCGACTAGAGGGGCTTGTCATGCGATGATGGTGAGCTCCTTGGTGCGGCTCTTGGCGTACACCTCTTTGTAGTCCTCCCAGATCCTGCAAAGCGCGAGCGGGGCAACGGGGGTCAGCGCGGGCTCGAATGGGAGACGAGCGCATGCGCCAGACGCACCTCTTCAACTCGGCAATGTAGCGGTCCTGTACCTCTTCGAGGTCGGCCGTCGACGGGTGATCCTTCTGCGTGACCTTGATGGGGCGTCCGACTGCGGGCGAGGTCAAGCTTAGCATGCGAGACGAGGCCGACACAGCCAGGCGAGCTTCGCCGGGAGGACGCACCGACCGAGACAATCGGGTGTCGGTATGGCATCAAGCCCATGTTGTCTGTGTACTCGGAAGCGGTCAGTGAACCGTATCATTGCGCTGGAGGAGAGACCTAGGCCGGGACGCACAGTTGAAGAGGCCGCGACCGAAGAAGATGGCTGCGGGCGCAGGGAAAGCGTCAGTCTCAGTGGTGCAGTCGCACACCACTCAAGAGGAACGCACGCAAGGTGAAGCCAAAGACGGCCTGGAACCGCTTTTGCAGCTTGTATAGTCGGGTGCCGCGCTCATTCGACAGCTGGTTGAAGATCTGCAAGCGCGCGAGGTCAGCGCGTCTGACCCGAGGCGCACATGGAGCGTCGCAGTTGAAGAAACGCACGTCATTCTCGCCAAAGGAAAATACCGGGACGAGGTAGGCCCCTGAGCGGATCGCGAGCTTGATGAACCCCTTCCGCCGCTTGAGCGTCAGGTCTGCCGTTCCCGGGTGCGCGCTGAGGCTTTCTGCTGCCCCTCCGACGACAATCGTGATCGACGAGCCGGGACCTGAAGGCGAAGGCAGTCGGTCAGCCACACTCTCGTCGCCGGCAGAAGTCTGAGGATGATTCGCGCACCTTGGCGCAGGATGTTCTGGCAGCTCTTCATCGACACGGACGAAATGCCCAAGGCGAGGAGCAGTTCTCGGTAGAGCGGCAGCTTGAAGTTGCTGGCGAGCGTGAGGAGGTGCGGCTTGATGCCGGGGAACAGCCGCGAGAAGCCGGTCGCGTCGGTACCAAAGTTGGCGATGGCGCCCATCCCAATGACGCCGTGTGGGTGGTAGCCAAAGACGTAGCGCTGGTCGGGCGGGAGGTCGGCGCTCTGCAGGGGACGAGCGAGGGTCAGCCGTCGCATGCTCAAAGCCGAGCGCGTACGTGTGACCGCGATTGCGCCGGCCCGCGCCAGTGGGGAGCAGCGGTCAGACTCACCTTGATCAAGCTGTTTCGTCGGGCGCCCCGCGCTGAGCTCAGCCAGCTCTATCGACGGCGAACTCGGCGGCACAGCCCCACGAGCGTGTGGAAAGGGTGCGCACCTGACAGGGTAGTAGCCGGCGAACCACTCCCACACACGCGACTTGCGCAACCAGGCCTGAGGCCTGCCACCCCGCATGGGCGCCTGGTCGATGAGGAATACCCACGTGAGATACCCTATGACGAGGGGCCAGAGTGGGGGGAAGGAGCTGCGCGAGCAGGACAGGACAGCTAAGTGAGCCAGATGCACACGCTGTAGAGCTTGCTCGAGGCAAGGCGAGGCAAGGCGAGGCCAGGTCACAAAGAAGCGAGAGAGCGCACCAGAGAATGCAGAAGATGCCGAGCGACAGAGGCAGCGCGGTCGTCCACAGAAACACCGAAAAGGTCTGCAGCCTGCGGTGTCGCGGCACAACGAAAGGAACGAACCTGTGCATTGTCACTGTCAGCGAACGGGCCTGCGGCCAGCGGGGGTTTGTACCGCCGAGGCTGGCATCTCGGGGACTCCCAGGTGGGGAGGGAGCAAGGGAGAGACGAGGGCGCACTTGATCTTGGGGTGTTCGGTCCCCTCGTGGTCGCCCGCATCTAGTGCTCCCATCTTTGCACAGTCTGGCGCTGAGCCTGGCGAGCTGAAGGGTGAGGAGCGAGGAGAGCCGCCCGCCGGCAACGTCGCACGCGCGTTCAGCGTGGACGCGGCTCACACCGAACGGCCCCTCGTCGTCGAGTATGCACATGGCCGAGCTTGTCCTGGAGTCCACACAGCTCAAGGTGCTCCAGTAGCCCCAAAAGGAGAGCTTGAAACGTGGGGCCTGCGAGACGCGCTCAAGCAGCTGTCGAGCTTGTCTGTCTCCGTCGCAAGGCGGCTCCAGCCCTGCGCAGAATAAGAGATCTCCAGTGTGGCACAAAGAGCCGCTAGGCACGCGCTGAGTGGAGAGATGCTCGGGCGTGTCTCTCCATTTTCGTTCTCATCAGCTCCTCCTCGTCTCGCTTCCTTGACACGTCTCTGTCATCCGGTCCCCGCGCTCGTCCGCGATCCTGCTTCGACTGCAGCGTCTGAATACTCTCATTGCACCCCTTCATGAGTCAACAGCGCGCCCCAGAGCTCGTCTTCCCCAGCGCAGTGAGCTCGCTCAAGGAGGACCGGGGAGCCATTCGCGGGCAGCTGAGGGACACGTGGGCACCGCACTTCCCTCGCCATCGAGTCTCCAGGCCGGACTGACCCGCGCCAGCGCCCAGCTACAACCGCCTCCACTCGATCGCGCACGACGCCGACTTCATCCACGAGGAAGTCGCGCAGGCGTACCCTGACTTTCCCGTCGTCGGTGCGTCCTCTCTTTTGGCGTCTCTGTCGCGCATGTCGGCTCACCTGTCGGTCTCCAGCGAACCAGCGCGCCGGCGCCTGGTACGTCAAGCCGTCCGACGAAAAGGCGCATGCCTACTTCAAGTCAGTCTCGCTCGGCTCTCGCTCTGTAGGGCCATCTTCGTCTGACCACGAGCCTTCGCCGACAGATCCACAGACGGACACGCGAACGAGCACAACTTCAATTTGCGTCGTGCGCCCTCTGTCCCTGCCCGTAGCACCAGCAGCCTCTCTGACCTCCTTGTCTCCTCGCAGGCGCCAACCTCGCCCTTCTCCCGCTCATCAAGGAGCGAAAAGGGTAAGTCCTTCTGTCGATTGTCCCCGACGCGCTTCTTGGCTGACTCAGGTCGTAGGGTCATTCTCGTCGACTCGACTCGACGCGGGAAGGTGGTTCCCGTGCCCCCTCTTCCCGCAATACCTCAGCGGCTGACTCTTGGCCCTCCAATCGTGCCGCAGCGGTTCCCCGATGCGCTGTCCAAGACGGTTCCCCTGTGGTGTGCGACGCTGAACCGTGCACGCGTCCTGCTTCTCCCGCCCCTGCCGGAGAACTCGACCGTCTCGCCTGAGGACTGGGAGAAGCAGGGGTGCCTGTACACGTCGCCGCAGGCGGTCGGGCGGTCGGAGCATGCGCAGATCGAGGTCAAGATTGAGGGCTGGGCAAAGGAGCTGGCGGTGTGTTCTCTCCCTTGCTCGTCCTGTGCCTTCGCTCGCTCACCGACCGAGTCCCGCAGAGCTCGGCATACGACCTCGCGGCCCTCAAGGCACTCGACCGTCCGCTTCGCCCTTTCTTCGTGTCCCCGGCTTCCACCCTCTCGTTCAGCCCTGCCGCCACCTTTACCAACTGCCACCCTGTTGTCTGCGCCAGCGCGAGCAAGCTCGCAGAAGAGGCAGACGGGCTGGAGCGAGAGCTTGGGTTCACCTATGTGCAGGGAAGCGGAGACGAGTGCGTATTTGTCGTCTTCTGCTCTCCTGCGCGCGGCTGACCTCGCCTGTCGCGCAACCGGCAGCCACGAGGCATGGTCAAAGGGCCTAACGCCACCCGTCTTCTGGGAACACGCGGACGAGATCCTGTCTGCTTCGCGAGACGACGTCGACGAGGTGATCGCGCGCATCCTGGCCTCGTCGCTTGCCAGCCTGTCGACCCTTTCCCTCTCGGCCGGCGTGTCGGTACCCTCGGTCGAGGTTCGCTCGACGGGGCTCAGCCTGCGCTTTGCGGTGCCACATTGCGACAACGCAGGCACGGGCGCGACAACCATCACCGTCGCCACATCGAAGACAGCCTCCTCGCCCGATAACCTCTCCCCAACACACCTCGTCGCCAAGCCGGGCAAAGCCGGCTACAACACCTTCTTCTCGCCCGCGGTCCTCTCCCCGACGCTCGGACTCGCGACGGACAAGCTGCGCGGGGGCGAGGGCGTCTTGATCGAGGTGCTCAAGGGAGAAGCGCAGGGCGAGGCGAACGACCTGGGCGTCGCGATCGCATTGCTCTTGCTCTGTGCGTTCCCTCATTCTCGCTTACGAGGAGGCGTATGAGAACACTGACCGCTTATCTGCCCCAAACAGCCCGACTGTACAACGACGACGCGACCTTGCGCGACCCGTCCGTGCCGCCACCCTCAGGTGCGCTTCTGTCCCGTTCTTTCCTGGCGCCCCTGGTCGCTCACTTTCGGTGACAATGCCACAGTGTCGAAGGAGTGCATCCGCACGCGCCTGCAGTGGATCCTGGAGGTCTTTCCAACCGTCAACCCCTCGCGTGCAGTCCTCAACCGGGTCAACGAGTTTGCCATGTCGGGCTCCAAGCGGCGGTAGAACCCGTTGTTGGAATGATCAGAGAGGCCGAGCGACTGCGCTACGCGAGGTCAGACGTCGAGACGCGGTCCTGCTTCCAGTTCCCCCGCACCACGGGGCGGTCACCGCCCCTCGACCCACCGCCGCCGAACCCGCCGTCGCGGCCGTCGCCGTACCTCTCGCGCCCATCCCCTCCTCCTCCCCCGTACCTGTCCCCGCCTCCGCCGCTGCCGCTCCCCGCAGCGTAGCGCTCCCTCCCCGCGGACCCGCCCTCCCCCCTGTCGCGCCCCCGCCCCTGTCCCTGGTCCCGTTCGCCTGGGTAGCGCCTCCTCCCCGCGTCGGCCTTGGCGCGGATCTCGTCGAGCGTGAGCGCGTTCTTGGCGAGCGGGTCGACGAGCTCGTACTCGTCGGCGGTGTCTGCGTGCGCGGGGGAAAGGCCCGCAACGACGGGCGGGAGGCGTCAGTGGCGCGGTGCGCGGTGGACACGACGGGAGGGATTGAGAATGGGGGGAGAGAGACGCACGGCGGTCCATCGTGGCGTCCTTGCGGAACTTGAGCGAGTGGGCCATCCAGCCTTCGTCCTGCTCGGCGCCCAGTCGCGTCAGCGAGCGCCCGCCACAGTGCCGCAAGACTTCAAAAGAGCGAGATCACGCCACGCACACCATCGTCGAGCTCGTTCTCGTTGAGGTCGATCCCATGCAGCCTCCCCTCGTCCTCGTCCCCCTCCTTCGCCTTGCCAGCAGTCGGCGCCGCCCTCCCCGCCTCGAACAACTTGCTCCGGAACCCTTCCAGCGCACTCAGGACATCGTCGTCGTCCCCCGCACCGGCGCGGCGCTTGCCCTTGGAGGCCTTGGCCGCGCCGCGCGTGTACTTTTCGCGCTCGAGCTGCAGGAGGGACGGGCCGGTGCGCTTGGGCTTCTTGGCAAGGTTGTCCTCGGCGGGGCGGGAGCTCTTGCTGCGGAGTGAGGAGAGAGGGAGAGAGGGAGAGAGG
>SOZI01000211.1:0-25607 GCA_006352295.1 Rhodotorula diobovata | reverse complement strand
AACTACGACGATGGCCCTCCCTGGCCCCTCCTCCCTTCATTGTGCCCGCCCGCATTGAGCTCGTCGAGAGCCTGCAGGGGGTGTACACGGCACGGAAGAGACAGACAGGCAGTAGAAAGCACGAGAGAGACCGGGTATGTGCGGAGGATGCGGGTGTGTTGCGAAGCGGGAGGAGCCGGGGAGGCGGCCTTACTGGCCGTTCATGACCGAGCCCATGGTGCGCTGCAGATCGCGGTCGCGAGTGAGCACAAGCCCCTCCTCGAGATAGAGAGACGGAGAGAGGGAGGGAAGCGCACCTCGAGGGCCGGGTACGACGAACCGACGTACTCCTTGACCTTGGCGCCGTCGCGGTAAAAGTGGAACGTCGGCGCGAGCTCGACGTGGGCGTCCATGGCGACATCCTGAGTGTGCTCGACTGTGAGTGGCCGACACGAAGAGCGACAAGAGGGGAGACTGGACGCACCTGCTGGTCGCAAATGTCGACTTTGTAGAAGCGCATGCTCGACCAGCGCGGGTTGTTGGCGTACTCCTGGAACTTGGGCGAGATGGCCTTGCTGTGTACGAGAGGGTGCGAGCTGTCAGTGCCTCTAATCTGCGGACTTCGAAAGAGCCAGAGAGAGAGAGACGCACCACGACTCGTCCCACGGCGCGACAAACTCGACGGCCGACACGCCCGACTCCTTGATCTGCCGGGCGTCGAGCTTGTCAGCGAGTGCAGCTGAGGTGCAGGCGGAGATGGATGGACGCACAGCGCGGAGGTACTCGTCCTGGGACTTGATCACGGTGAGAGGCATCTTGCAAGGTAGGTGGTCTGCGAGCGGCGAGGAGGGTCAGCGTTGGGCTCTCGTTCGAGCCTCAGCATTGGGTGCTCATTGTGCTGGGGTGTGCCACTTCTCTACCGGCCGCAGGCGTGTGCCCGTCCCGTGCTGCCCACCCCCCACCTCACACTCGGGGGAGGTCCTCTCCGCGGCGCCGGGCTCCTCGAGCGGGCTTGTCACTCGACCGAGCTGTGCCTGACCATGCCCAAGTCTAATCCAGCGCACGCCCACGCCGGCACGAGACGAGGGGAGTGAGCGATAGGGCGGGTCACGCGACACGTCCTCCTCGGGCGTCGTGCGAGGCTGAACAGGAGAGGGGAGGACTCACTAGAGCGTGGTGTGTAGAAGAGTGGGGGCTTGCTTGAAGAGGAGCGAGAGCGGGAAGCTGTTCGAGCGAGTTCAGAGGTGAGGAGGAGGAGAGAAAGAGAGGAGAGAGAGAGAGAGAGGAGGGAAGTCGACCAGGAGAGAACGAGTGCGGGGAACTGAGCCGAGCCGAGGCGCGCGGGGAAGTGGGGGACCGACTGCGTTAGTTAGTCAGTCTAGACGCAGCAGTAATCGAGCTTAGCAATGTGAGCACTTGTATTCCCTCCGCCTCGCCCTCAATTCTTCGGTCGCCCCTTCTGGATCCGCTCTCCGCTCTTTCTCGATCTACTGAGCAGGTGCGCAACTCTTCCTCCGCTCAAGCCAAGCTACGACTGCAGCGCGTCCGTCGAACGAGGAAGGCCCGGCCCAGTTCGAGTCGAGGTTGGGGGAAACCACCAGGCGAGGAGGCGGTGCTGGGCACGAGTCAACGAGGGCGGCGCACCCCACGCTGCAAGGGCGGCGTTTGCAGGCGAACAGAGTCCAGCATGATGCTAGGCGGGTCGAGCAACCACGCCCAGTCCCCCCGAGGCCAAGCTCACAGGCTCCGCGCCCTCGTCGACTCGGGAAAGGGACGCCTCCGTCGCACACTGCGTGCGGCGGCTCAAAAAGGGTTTTCCTTCGACGCACTCGCAACGAGGCTCACCGAGCTCACGCGCCAAGCCACAGCCGAGTGGTCGAGACGGACGAGCGAGCCCCAACCTTCCTCACGCACAAACCCAAGCGCACGCCGACTGACCCTCGCTCGAGCACTCTGTACCCGACTCTCCGCACAGATGTCGGCCCTCGAGCAGCGCCTGCAGAGCGCACTCGACTCGCGAGCGTCGAGGCAGATGCTGCGCGCGCTCGACCCGTCGCCGCCCTCAAGCTCGACCCTCGTCGACTTCTCGTCCAACGACTATCTCTCCTTCTCTCGCTCGACCGTCCTCCGGCAGAAGCTCGTCGATGTCGTCAACGACGACGCGACACCGCTGTACGGCCCGCCGTCGTCCCGCCTCCTCGACGGCAACACGCCTCTCCACGCCTCGCTCGAGCGGCGCCTCGCGGCCTTCTTTGCCGCGCCCTCGGCACTCCTGTTCAACTCGGGCTTTGACGCCAACGTGGGACTGTGGACGTGCCTCCCGGGGCCAGACGACTGGATCATCTTCGACGCACTCGTCCACGCGAGCATGCACGACGGAATGCGCGCGAGCCGCGTGCCCCGTCAGAGGAGGCGCGCCTTTCGCCACAACCGCGTCGAGTCGCTCGAGCGCGTACTCGTGGACATTGTCGAGCGCGACGTGGGCGTGCGCAAGGGCGAGAAGAGCGTCTGGGTCGGGGTAGAGTCGCTGTACTCGATGGACGGTGACCTGGCGCCCTTGCCGGACATGGTCGAGGTGCTTGAGCGCTTGCTACCGCGAGGCAACGGACACATGGTCGTCGACGAGGTGAGCCCGCTCTCGCATACTCCATCCGCCTTTCCCTCGCACTGACACCCTTCTCCCAACCCGGCCAGGCCCACTCTTCTGGGCTGTACGGGCCGCGAGGGCGAGGCCTCGTGTCTGCGCTCGAGCTCGAACGCCGCATTACTGTGCGAGTGCACACGTTCGGAAAGGCAATGGCCTGCAGCGGTGGTGCGTTGCCCTCCCCTCGCTTGCCTCCAGGCGACTCGCTGACTGACTCGCTCGCCTGCTCGACGACCTGCAGCTGCCGTCCTCGCTTCCCCGTTGATACGACACTTCCTGGTCAACTACGCCCGCCCGCTCATCTACTCGACCGTCTCGACCCACTTGAGCGCGCTGGCCGTGTCCAAGTCGCTCGAGATGCTCGAGGAGGGCAAGAGCGACGAGGTGCGTCGCTCTCCGAGTGCTATGCTGGGGCTGCCATGGACTGACTCTACCGGTGCTGTCCACTGCGCTTCAGCCTGCAGCACACGTCCACGCGCTCGCCGTGCGCCTCGTCTCGCGCCTCTCGTCCCTTCTCCCTCCCGCCTCTTCCGTCTCCCTCCCTCCGCACCTCTCCTCCATCATCACGTCTTCTTCAACGGCGACCGCTGCGCCTCATCCGCCGACATCGCCCATCGTCCCGCTCCTGACCCCGTCGCCTCGCCCTCTGGCCGCCTTTCTCCGCACGCGCGGCTTCCTCGCCCGCCCAATCACCTACCCGACTGTGCCGCGCGGCGAGGAGCGCCTGCGAGTGTGCCTACACGCGGGCAACACTCAGCGAGAGGTGGACGGGCTGTGCGAGGCTGTCGCCGAGTGGGTGCGACGAGGAGAGCGCGGACGGGCAGAAGAGCATGTCCTTGCGAGATTCTGAAACAGAGATCACGTCTACGGACACTCTGTGTTGCGAATGCGGCGTGACTGAGGGACTTCTACGACACGAGGGACAATCGTGCTACTGCGCCTTGGCGTCCAGCGCCGCCTTGACGCTCGCCTCGACCGCGCGCAGCGTCGCTGGCTTCGAGTTGAGGCTCGACATGAAGTAGATGACGTTGCCGAGCGGCCTGGCGTGGATGTTGAAGGGCGCACCGGTCGGCGCGAGTGCCCCGTCGACGGGCGTGCCGAACCGCAGCTGGCGCAGGATCGATTCGGACGCCGTCGACTGGTAGCCCGATCCGTCTTCTGCCCGGAGATGGATCGCGAGGACGCAGCCGAGCGCCATGACGCCCTCGACGGCCGGGTGCGCCGATACCTCGCGCACAAAGTCGGCCGACCAGAACGACCACGCGAGGTCGGTCGGGCTGGGCGACGCGGGCGGCGGACCGAGTGACTGGCGACCCGGGTTCGACGCGTGCTGGATCCAGTCAAACTTGGCGTCGTTCCACTCGCCGCGGCGGTCCATGCGCGAGAGGATGTCGAGCGTCTTGTTGGCGACGCCGCACCCAACCGCGTGCGCCGTGTACGAGTGGCCGTGGAGAAGCGCATCGACCTTCTTGTCGCCCCAGAAGGCCTGGAAGATGGCGTCGCTCGCCAGCGTGACGGCCATGGGGACGAGTCCGCCCGTGAGGATCTTGGCGTAGCATGCGACGTCGGGCTTCGAGGCGGAGCCGAGGAACGTCGCGGCGGTGGTGCGCCCGAGGCGGTTGAGGCCGACAAAGACCTCGTCAAAGATGACAGGCAGGCCCTGCCATACGGGCGTCGCGTCGATCGGCGAAGTCTGCGACGACTCGGCGGCAGCGGGGAAGAGGCGGCGGTTTGAGCGCACGATGTCGACAAGGATGTGCTGGTACAGAGGGTCCACGAAGATCATACCCCCCGCGCCCATGACGACGGGCTCGAGGACGAGGGCGCCAAAGCGGATGCCGTCGCCTTTGGCGAGGCGGTCGTCGAGCTCGCGCTCGATCTGCTCGCGGTACGACTGCGCGAGCGGATCGTCGCGCGCCCGGCGGTCCACGTCGTAGAGCTGGGTCAAGCTGTGGTACCGCGCGACCTCTTTGCGCGCAGCACCGTCCCGTACGACGACCTCGCCTCGCTCGATGCGCACCTCGGGCGCTGCGAGCCAGTGCCCCCGGCCCTCGTACCACTCGACGCGCTCGCTGTAGACTCCGCCCTCGCACGCGTCCATGGCGCCGATCGTGTCGCCATGATAGCTCCCCTTGAGTCCGAGGACGGCGAGCTTGCGGCCTTCGGCGGGCGACAGCTGTTCGCGATCGGCGAACGCGCGCAGCGCCATCTTGAGCGCGACCTCCATGCCCGTGCTCCCGTCGTCCGAGTAGAAGACGCGACTTGCCCAGCCCTGCCCGACTGAGGCGAGGAGCTTCTCGGCGAGCGTGAGTGCTGGGAGGTTCGTCGCCGTCGGGAACATGACGTGGCCGAAGCGTCCGGCGGCGTGCGCTCCGGCAAGCGTCAACTCCGGGTTCGCATGTCCGAGGCACTGGGTCCACCACGATGCTGAACCATCAAAGACGGGAGACAAGAGCGATTGTCCGGGAGGCGGAGGCGCGGGCGACGACGGGAGGACAGAGGAGGAAGGCGGAGGCGGCGACGCCTCTGCAGCAGGAGGAAGGACCGGGGAGGCAGACGGCTCGGGAGGCGCTGAGGGAGACTGTACAGGCGGCGAGCTAGTCGAGAAGACGCTAAAGTGGTCGCCGTGCGCCGAGTCGATGACCATGACGTCCGACTCGTTCTTGACGAGTCCGTGCTGGACGAAAGGCCACCACACCGAGTCGAGCGTTCTCCGCGGCGCCGTCGCGAGGTTCGACATGCGGTCGATGTGGACCTGCTGCAATCGCTGGACGACGCGCTGCAGCGGCGTGCCGGCGATCTGGGCGTAGTAGGCCTCGAGATTGGCAGCGTCCTCCTCCGCCGACGGGACCTGCTTGGGCGGGTGGTCGACGACGCCAACCCGCACGCCACGCTCGTCGAACCAGCGCTCAAAGTACTCGTGGTTGGCGTAGTACGCTTCGCGGAAGACAAGGACGGCGTCGACGTCGTAGCCGCGCAGCAGGAGTGACTCGTACGCCGAGATGGTCGTCGAGATACCCCCGAGCTCGGCTGATGCGACGAGGATGGTCGGCGGAAGGAGCGGACGGAACGCGTCGAGCTGCGAAGTACCCGACAGCGTAGGCGAGTGGACACCTGCGAGGCCCAGGATCATGAGTGGTGAAGACGCGGACAAGCGTTGACGGCAGCGCGCGCACCTCCAGCCGACTCGATGTACAGGCTGCTCCGTTGCCCCGCCGTGTCGAGCGCAAACTGGCGTGCGTGCCGGCCAACGGCGATCGCGAACTCGTCGTCCGTCGGCGCGGCGACGGCGGATGTGCTCAAGCCGCTCGCTGCCCGCTCGACAGCCAGATGCGGCGACACTGGCTCGTCAAAGTGGAAGAGGCACGCCGTCTTTGCTCCTGGCGCGAACCGCTGGAGGTGGCTGCGAGTCGGGTCAGTGAGCAAGTGGGGGGAAGCGTCAGCTCGTCTTGCACAGCAGGGTCGGCGCCAGAGGCGGGCACGCACAGCTCGTCATCCCCGTCGCCGCTACCCGTCCCAACTGGCTTGAGGTAGCCGACCTTCTCGCCAAGTGCGAGCGAAGCGCGGACGAGACCTGTCGAGAAGATGCTCTTGCCCACTGACGTCGACGGCGCGACTATCAGGTGGGTCCTGAGATGCCTCGAGAGCATCCTTCAAAGCGCGGGCGGTCGTGCGACTAGGTACTAGGTGGAGCGAGGGTGAAGTCCGGGCGCAACTTGAAGGGTTGCCGAGCGGGGGCGGAAAGTCGGCGACAGCGACACCGACGGGAAGGCAGCGTTGGGCGGGCTCGGTCGACGCTGGAGCGCGCGGTAGAGCACCCTACGAGCGTATCTGGTGATCGAGTGCGTGAGAGGCGAGAGAGCAAGCTTCATCTGTGCCCACCTCCCCATCCCCATCTCCTCTTGCTCCGATCTCCGCGGACAAGTCCGACAAGGTCACGGTGGCATTTCAGCCGCAAGCAAGTTAATGCCACTCGTGCGTCTCTACCCAAACATCTTGAGCTCGATCCGGGGCGCCTCATCGACCTGCGCACTGCCTCTCCCGCCCGAGCCGCCGGCCCCCAACGCCGCCCGGATGCTGTCCTCGAGCAGCTTGCGCTGCTGGTCCGGCAGAGCCAGCGTCGCCTCCTTGAAGTTGGCGGGGTGAGAAGTTGCGAGCTGCAGAAGGTGCGACAGCGCGAGCGAGTGCAGCGCGGGCGGGGGCTGGTGCCTCGAGAGGGCGACGAGGAGGGATGGCAGGATGATTGACAGCGATTGAGTCCCTGCTCAGGCACAGGACGCTCGTCAGTGTCAGCGACTCACTTGTCCGTCGAGGAAGTTGCAGACGCACTGCGCTCGGCACTGACGCCCATGAGCACCGCGATGAGCGCCTTGACCACCTCGTCCGTTGCCCGCAGTCGCGGGTTGTCGGCCGCGTACCTGCGCTCGACGGCGAGTGCGACGAGCTCGATGACACCGGGGACGAGCTGACTGGCGCAGAAAGTGAGGATGGCCGACTGCGAGCGCGATGCGGCAACAAGAAGCGACGCGAGGCAGTTTAGGGCGGCGCCCGAAGTCTGCCGTCACCCGGAATTAGCTGACCTTTTCAGTGAGACGTCAGAAGATGCACCACGCACCTCGCTTTCACCATCGAGCGCCAGCTCGACGATGAGGAAGCACGCGTGCTCGACGACTTCGCGACCAATTTGCGCGCCCAACGGAAGCGAGGTGAGGATGAGCACCGATGCGAGCAGGTTGTTCTTGCTCTTGAGCACTGCGATGGGAGACTTGCGACCACTGCGAATCCAGAAGGACGTCAGCCGGGGCTAGCTCGTTGGGGGTAAAGGAGAAGAGGAGCGCACCGGACGGCGGCAATGTTGAGCATGCACGCGCTCATCAAGCCGTTGAGGACCTTGGGGAGCATGGTCGACGTCGCGCCCTTGCCCGAGAGACCGCGGTCGCACAGGAGCTTGACGACAGGCAGCGTCGGCGAGACGAGGTCGATCTCGGTTTTCTCGTCGGCGAGGATCACTGGTCGTGGAAGCTCGAGTCAGGGCGTGCGACTCCAATCACTACGGGTGAAAAGACACGCACGCGAGTACGAGTGCAGGGCGACGGCGTACAGCTCGTCGCGCAGACGCATCGGGCAGAGCTCGGCGAGGTCGGCGAAGTGGACGAATGCGGCGTTCAGGTGCTTGACATGGAGCGCGACGTTGACGGCCGTGGCTGCGCAACGACGAGGCGTGATCAGTGATTGCACGGGTGAACACGGACAGAGAGAGACGGACGCACGCTTGGGTCCTGTCGTCACCGCCGGGATCGACTCGCGCAGCACGGTCACCGCGATGCGCAAGCACTGCATGAGCTTGTCGTCGCCACCCGCTTCCGACTCCTCCGCGCCGTTGAGCGCCAGGGCCGGATCGGACAAGTCGCGGACAAACCCCTGGGCGAGGCCGATGGCGATCTCGAGCACACGCGCCTTGATCTCGGGCCCTTCAGTGATGGCGAGGCGCAGGCAGAGGTTGCACACCTCATCGAAGAGAGCGACGTCTCGGAGCACGGTGCCGGCGACGTCAGGGCGAATCAGGCCGAGGAGCGCCTCGAGCGCGATGGCCTGCACTGTTGCCGCAGAGGTCGGACCTGCTGACGTAGAGGTGCAGAGGACCTCGAACGACAAGCCAAAGAGGCTCCAGAAGTGCAGAGCGGGGTCTCCGCGATGCGGCGACGGGAGCGCGGTCGACTCGTCCTTGGGGTCGATGCCGTCGACGGCGCGCAGCATGTGCGGGTTGGACGCCTTGAGCAGGGTCGCGACAGCGTGCAGCATCTGAGGCCAGGCGCGCTCGTAGAACTGCGAGCGAAAGACGGGGTCAGTGGCACGCTCATCGACAGGCACCGACTAGCGAAGACGCACCGGCAGCGCCGTCTCCCTCGACAGGCCCGAGTAGACCGAGTCGAAAGCGGCACCGCTCGCGCTCGAGTCGCTCGGCGCCACGGCCTCGGGGTCGGTCCGCACGCGCGCATACTCGCGGAGGGACGCGACCCAGAAGGGGCAGAGCAGCGGGAGGTGCGGCCGGATCACGTCGGCGAGGTAGGCCTGGCGGACGCTCGCGCTCTGGAACTGGGCCCATGCGGCAAAGATGGACGTCTTGAGCATGATGGCGGCCGTCGAGCTCAGGTCCTGCACGTCGCCGAGCGAGGTCATGTCCGAGTCTGCACGCGCGGGCAAGGGCAGTCGTCAGCTCTTCGTCCAAGTTCTCAAAGGACGAGACCAGGCAGGACTCACCGCGGCAGCATTCGAGCGCAGTCGTGAGGAGCTTGAGGATGCGCCCCATCTTGCCCGTCTCCTTGACGACGCCCGACCCGACAAAGACGGCGCACACCTGGATCGCCGACGCGAGCACCTCGGGGTACGAGTCGGCGGCGAAGGCGGGCGTGAGTGCGGCAGCGATCGGCGCCTGGTACTGCTCGAGCAGGAGCGCGTCCTCGAAGTCGACGTCTTGGGACGCGCCAAAGTTCTACGCACGTGTGCCAAGGCGGGAGGGCAGTGGGGTCAGTTTCGGTCCTAGGGCCCAGGGGGAGGGTTGAAGCGAGAAGAGGAGAGACGTACCTCGATCACGTCCTTGAGTACGACGAGGCCCTCGAGGCGGATCTCCATGACCTGCGCTGTTGACGCGGTGAAGGCCATCTTGATCAAGTCGGCGACCCGCGTGATGAGGAGCCCGCGCCTGTTTGCCCTGAGCGCCCTCGCCCGCGCCACGTCAAAGTGCTCGCGCCGCCCGCTCTTGAGCACCGTCAGGAAGACCTCGTGAAGGCACTGCAGCGCAAAGAGCTGGGTGCGCCAGCGCGACGTCGCGCGGGCGGTGGGGGCGCCAGGGCGCGCTCCCGTCTCGGAGTCGACCCCGAGCCCCTGCGCCTCCTCGTCGGCGAGCCCGCCGGCGGACGCAATGTCCTCTTTGCGCTGCGATTGGGCCTGAGCGACAGCGACCGAGCGCGACATGATGCGCTGGCAGAGGTCGATCCAGCCGGAAGGGTTGGCGTCGGCCGTCTGCCTCAGCCACGACGTGATGGCGTCACGCACGCCCTCGATCGTCGTGTCGGCGTCGAGAAGCGCAAACAGCTCCTGGACGAGGCCGTCACCGCCCAGCTTGCTCATGAGGGCCGCATCGCGCTGCACGAGCTGGTAGACGCTGTTGACGGCGGCGACCTTGAGCGGCTGCTTCGACGACGACAGCTGTGCGCGCAGGTTGGACACGAGCGTCGCGTGGTCGAGTGCGTTGGGCGCAAAGATGAGAAAATGCTGTGTCGCCCGGATGGCCTCGACCGCGATGCCGTCGTCGCGCTCGAGCGTGAACTCTTTGAGGAGGACGAGGACGAGCTCGCGGACTCGCTCCGAGTCCTGCAACTCGGGCCCGAGCACGCCAATGAGCGCGTCGGTGACGCGGCACATCGCCTGGTAGGCAGGGAGGTCGCCGCGCAAGTTGACCGAACCCGGCGTGCCCCCCTCGGGCTCGTGCGTGTCCTGCATGTAGAGCTTACACAGGACGCCGAGGGTGAGGTTGGTGAAGGGCGCGTACGAGAGCGACGCGGCGTCGATGACGGTCGACAAGGACCGCAGCGCCTGGTAGTGCACGAGTGGGTGCGGGTCCGCCGAAAGCGACAGAAGGACGTCGACGACCGTCTTCAAGACCGGGGCGGCGGCGAGACTGCCGACGTGCGAATAGATCTCGCTGAACGCGAGTGCGCAGCCCGCGCGGTTGTCCGGATCCGTGTTGCTAACGACTTGCTGGACGCAGAACTGGACTTGCCCCGCCATGAACGACGTGCCGCCTAGGCTCGATAGCCGTCCAAGCGACTCGGCCGCCGCCTGGCGCAGCGCCGCGTCCGGGTGCAGCAGCGCCTCCCTGACGAGCTCGCGCATGGGGTTGGCGACCTGGTGAGCGTCGATGGCGCGGCGGGCAAGACGAAGGGCGCCAAGGACGGCGGTCACGGCGTTGGCAAGGATGGCCTGGCGGCGGCCGGGGTTCTTGTCGAGACGGAACGACCGCAGGTTGTTGGCCATCATCTGCAGCAGCGCCGCCTGGTTTGCCGGCTCCTGCAGGGTAAAGTACAGTGCGAAGAGCTCGAGCGCGGCGTCGACAACGCCGACGGCGGGAGGCGGGGCCTCGGGCAGCGGGTCGAACGCCGCTGCGTCGCCGGCGAGGCGCGACCACAGGACGAGCGGGTCGTGCTCTCCTGCGTCGAGAACCGCGCGGCGCAGCTGCTCGTCGATGCGTGCCTCGGCACGGTCGCGGTTAAGCCGCGCGAGCTTCTGCCCGCTCGCCGCACCCGTCGCCGCCGCCGAGGCCGCACCCGAGTCCCCTCCGCCCGCGACCTCGTTGCGCCCGTCGTGAACCTTGACGAGGCTCGTGACGCCAAAGGCGAATCCGTCCGTCTCGTCCCACACGCTCGTGAACGTGCCGGCGCTCGCCGCAGCCTGGAGTGCCGACTCGCCAAAGTAGCGCTCGACGTCCGAGAACAGGGGGACGACCTGCTGCAGAAGCGGGATCTGCAGCTGCTGAGTGGCGGGCGACTGGCCGAAGGCGACAAAGCACTGGAGTATGCGCCGGCGGTACATGATGTCGCGGTCGATGAGCTGCAGGCGAGACGAGGTCGACGGCGACTGCTCGGCCGCGAGGGACGGGTGGGCCGTCGCGAAGGACTGCTGGAAGGCGAGGCCGTTCGACAGGAGCTGGACGAGCCGGCGGGCGACGTCGTCGGTGACGAGTCCGCCGCCTGACGCCGACGGCCCGTTGTGGCGCAAGAAGCTGAGGATGGCGCCGAGCGTGCACTCGCGGATGTGGAGGAGGAACGCCCACTCGTTCGCGCCGCGGACCTGAGCCGCACTTGCATCCTTGCTCGTTGCCTTGGGGAGCGCGTTGCGCCACAGGAGGAGGAGCTGCGGCAGGTGAAGGCGGACGAACGTCGGGCCGAGGCTCATGAGGGCGCCGACAAGGATCCATGCGACCTGAATCTCGACGCCCGACACGTGCAGCTCGTGGTTGCCGCTCTGCTTCAAGAGCTGGATCGCCAAGCTCATGCACTTGGCCGACGCATCGAACGAGACGTACAGTGGCTTGTGCGGCACGAGGTTGATGAGGGCGCCGAGGGCGTGCGCGTGTCCGATGGCGCGGCGGTGCACGTTGGCGCTGTTGCTCGGCCCGCCGCCAGCGATGAGCGCCAGGTCCTTGTTGAGCAGGTCCGTCACGTGCGTGATGGTGCCCGCGAGGCGGTTCGGCGCGGCGTTGCACAGCGTGCGCAGCGCCCACGCGGCCGCGACCTGGACGCTGTGGCTCGGGTGCGCGACGAGGCGCACGAGCGGATCGTACACGACGTCCTGCGCGGTAGGAGGTGCGCATCCGAGGCTGCGCAGGAGGTTGGTCGTCTCTTCGAGCGCGAGGAGCAGCGCCTGCTTCGACGGGCCCGGCGTGTTGGGCATGAGCGACGGCCACTTGGCGAGGTACAGCGTCGTCACCTCGCGCAGGGCCGTGATCTGTCCCGCCTCGGACAGGAGCTGCGCCGAGACAACGTCGCGCAGGAGGATGGCGACAGCCTTGCGCGCCGCGAGCGCGTCGTACCTCGCCTTTGCCGGATCGATGCGCTCAGCTGCACGCGGGCTCCAGCCGATCCACCCGAGGCCCGCGGCCGCCCCGCACCCGAGTTCGTCGACGAGATGGCGGACGACGTCCGGGTAGAACTGCTCGACCCACGCACCCCCGAGCGTCTTGAGCAACTCGGCGTAGACGTCGACGAGGGCGTTGCGCAGCCGGCGCGACGTCGTCGAGCGGTTGTACACGCCCGAGAGCTGCGCGAGCATCTCGAGCGGCGACAGGAGCGTCTTGCCCTGCCCGTCGGTGCCGGCTTGCGGCGCGCCGATTGTCGGGTACCCGTCGTCCTCCTCCTCTGCCGCACCGCCGGCGGCGTCTTTGCCCTTGCGCGCGTGAGGTGCAGGTGCGGGTGCGGCGCTGCCCTCCTCCTGCGTCGCGGCGAGGAGGCCCGCGATGAGGCGCGAGAGGGACCGCCGCGTGACAAAGTCGGCGGGCTCGATCGCGCGGAAGGCAGGCGTCAGGACCTCGTTGATGTCGGCGAGCGTGGCGTAGGTGCCCTCGGCGGCCGAGAGCGCGAGGAGGCACTGCCAGGGGGCGTGGGGACGAGGTCAGTCTGCGCATCTCTCGCTCGCCTGTCGAGGGCAGGGGCACGCACGTCTGCACAGCCACGGACGACAGCACCAGCCTTGTCGGCGAGGCCCGTGCGGAGGGCCTTGAGCGTGTCGCGGGTCGTCTGATCCGACATGGACCGCGCGACGACGTGGAGGACCTTGCGGAGGCAGACGAGGGCGGCGTGGCGCAGGATGACCGGGTACGACGAGGTGCGGAAGACGCGGGTCGTCGCCATGACGATCTCGATGTAGAGGCTCATGACCTGCTGGCCGTGGACCGAGTAGACCTCGCCGAGAATGTAGGCGGCGGCGATGCGCCACTCCTTCTCGCGCTCGGGCGCGCCCTTGAGTTCGTTGCCATTGAGAGCGCGGAGAAGAGACTGGGCGAGGTCAAAGAGGTTCTTGGTGTCGCCGCGGCGCAGGAGGGCGACGAGGATGCGAGCGATGAGGGCGCGGGCGGGACGGCCAGGCTTGACTGTCGGGGTGGTAGAGGGCGACGGCGGGGTGACGAGGCCGACGAGTGACTTTGTCAGGGCGGCTTGATGTTTCAGGACGACCTCCTGCGGGCGCGAAGGGAACGTCAGCCTTGGGAAGTGCGGCTCGGATGAGCGGGAGTGAGCTGGAGCAACGGTGCCTCCGACCGGGTCTGGCGACCAGTAGAAACGGTGCACAGCACAGTCTTGACGGTGGCAAGCTTGGGCTGGCCAGCTCCAGGGAGTGTGCGCCAAGTTGTCGTGTCCCCCACCTCGTCCGAGCGAGTCGTCGGGGTCCGCGTCACCGTCGTTAACGAGCAAGGGCGCGCACCTGAGGAAGAACCTCGACGGCCCGTTCTGCCGTGCTGAGCCACGTCGGGAGGAACAGCTCGCCGCGTTCTGCCTTGTTGCTCGCGACCAACTTGGCCTCGTCCCACACGAGGTCGTCCTCGTCGGGCGGCGCATGTTGCCTTGGTGCGGGCATCGTGTCGTTGCTACGAGGCGCTGTGCGAGCAGTTACTCTCGTGGAAACGGAGCTTTGGCGATGTTGAGAAGTGGGAAGGGGAGCGAGAGCCTTGAAGACCACGGGGCGGCTTGGTGGTCCATGCCTGCTCGTCCTCGTCGACTCGCATCGCCAAACAGAAGGACATGCCCGATGCACTCAGCTCGACCACTCGATCCAAGCGGACAAGACGCGACACGCTCTCGACCAACTGCCGACAGGACAGAAACGCCCCGGTTCCGAACCTACCTCGCACTCCTTCGCCCCCGCTCTACGGCACCCAGATCCTGCTAAAGCCCTGCACCTCGCTCCTGCACGTCGGGCACAGACCACCGCCGCCTCCCGCCGCGTTCGAACCCGATTCCGCGCCCGTGTTGGTCGTCCGGTCGGCGAGCGACGCGCGGCAGTCTTCGCACAGGCACAAGCAGCCTGCAGGCGTAAAACGCGTCGGGGGTTAGTCGCGACTCGGCCAATGGACAAGACGGAGGAAGGGAGAAAAAAGACGCACGGCACGGCCACAAGACGATGCACCTCTCCTCGACCGTGCACACGACGCAGAACCTCGCGCGCTCCTCGCGCCACTTGTCCCTCGCGCGCTCGAGCTCACTCTCAACGCGTCCGCGCCCCGGCAGCGCAGCGAGGACGTCTGCCCGCCGGGCGGCGATCGCGCTCGCGAGCGCCGACTCGGGATCCCGCGGGACGAGGGTTGATGAGGAGGAGGGGGAGGGGGAGGAGGACGAGGAGGGGAGCAGGGCGCGGTACCGCCTGCGGGTGAGCGGGCCGCACGACGGCCGCGCGAGCTGGTGCGCGAGGACGTACGGCGCGAGGGACTCGGCGTCCTGGCCTTCGGTGTCGGCGAAGAGCGCGAACGGCGCGCGGTCGTCGTCGGGGTCTGAGTCGGCCTCGGCGAGGGGCACTGGGACGACCGGCGGGCGCGCAGAGGCGGACCGCGTGCGCCGCATCGCGGGGGCGTCTTCCTCGTCGGAGGACTCCGCCCCGTCGTCGTCCACCTCCGAACCCGACTCGGACGACCCGGCGTCGTCTCCCCTGCGCGCGCCCTGCCGCAGCCGCGGCTGCCACTCCTCGTCGTCCGAGTCCTCGTCGTCGTCTTCCTCCCGTTCGTCCATCCCATCAGGGAACGGCGTGTCCTCCCTCCTCCGCCTCTCCTCCACCTCCGCAGCCGTCCACCCTCTCTCGAGGGCCCACTCGTCCCGCCTCCACCCCCCGATTGCCGCAACCCACCGCAGGGCCGTCCGCACCGCGCGGAGCACCCGCCACGTGACGTACAGCGCGACGCGCAGCACGAGCGAGACGAGTCGCCACAGGGCCGACTTGCGCTCGCCCGTGAGGTTCGAGAGCCCCGCCGTGCGGCGCCCCGACGGCCCGACGAACTCGCCACCGGCGTCGTCCCCCACTGCGCCGTCGTGCGCGGCGACATTGACGCGGCGGAACTCGCGGCCGAGCCCCGGCGGGGCCAGGGCGACGGCGCTCGAGAAGCCCGCGACGGCGAGGGGCTCATCAAAGAGGACGTCTCCTCCCCGCCCGAGCGTGACCCCCCACGCGTCGTCGGCGCGTTCGCGGGCCTGCTGGGCGCGGACGGCCGCGCCGTGGAGTTCGCAGCGCGGGTCGCCGCACGGCGGGGGTTCGACGAGGCCGAGGTGCTCGAGCTGGGTGGAGAGGGCGAGGGGGAGGACGTCGAGCGGGTGGAGCTCGAGGGCGAGGCCGGAGAGGCGCGTCGACGAGAGGAGGTGCGTCACGTACCTGCGGCGCAGGGGGTAGGGACGCACGTCAGTCACTCGGGCAGGAAAGGGAGAGAGAGACGAGGAGGCGCACTTGATGAGCGCGACGGGGTAGTCTTCCTCGCTCGTTGGCGACATGACCGGGTGGCCGACCAGGTTCTCGAACGAGAGCTGCGCGAGGGGGCAACGCGAGTGAGCGTCCTGTGGTAGCGGCGAGGACAGCCGGCAGATGGCTTGCGTCGGTCTGCAGTGGGAAAGGAGACGCACCTCTTCGCCACGAATCGCCGCCGCGAGCGCCTTGACCGCAACGCTCGACCCGACGATGAGCTCGAAGCACACCTCTGGCACCTTGTTGAGCCAGACGGTGCCGAACTGGTCCGCCTCGAGCATCCGCCTCTCGGGGTTGGAGCCATCGACCCACCCCCACAGGACGCCCAGGCTCCGGATCGCGAAGGCCTGCTGCACGAGGCTGAAGACGGCCGTGATCGGGAGGCGGTACCTCCGGGGCGAGTTTGTGCGGCGCGTGCCGGGCGCCGGGGTCTGGAGCCAGTGGGCGCAGTACGACAGCTGGAGGGTCGCGAGCTCGACGAGGATCGTGACGAGGTAGATGTAGAGCTGGGTCGACGCGAGCCCGATCGGCACCTCGTCGACGTCCCCCGCGGCGCCGTTGCCGTTGCCGCCGCCGGCGCTCCCGCCCGCACCCCCGCTCGAGGTCCCGAAGCCGAGCGTAGCGGTGCGGGCCGCGTCCGAGTAGACGTGGAGCAAGAAGGAGAAGGACAAGAGGTTGAGGGGCTGCGACACGCCCGTGTCGTCGGCCAAGGCGCGCACGAACGTCTCGCACGTGAGGCCGAACGCGGCGGCGAGGTACGCCGACCAGAGGAGGGCGTCGTGCGACAGGGCGCGGGCGAGTTCGTCGGGCGAGTGGGCGCCGAGGACGGCACCGAGTGCGCCTTGGCCGCCGGCCCAGGCGGTGGACCACGCGAGGAGGCGCAGGACGGCGCGGCAGGCGTGGCCTGCGGGGGTGGGGCCGCGCGGGGCGTCGGCGACGACGGGGACGAGCCACGCGAGGTCGGCGCCGTTGGCGAGGGCGACGGCGAGGGCGAGGGCGGCGGCGACGCGGAGCATGACGAGGATGGAGGGGAGGCGGATGCCGCACTGGACCCAGGGGCTGAAGACGCGCATCATGGCGCGGCGGAGGTCGGGGCTGTAGTTGCGTGCGTGGGTGGTGAAGGCCTGGCGGGGCGGGACGAGGTGGCGGATGCGGTGCAGGAGGAAGGCGAGGGCGAGGGCGGTGAAGAGGTATGGCGACCCGAGGAACGAGACTGGGGCGGGGAGCCGCATTGAGCCAGACGACGAGGTCTGTGCAGGTGGGCTGCTGCTGCTGCCCGTGGTGTGTGTGGTAGCCTGGGACGTGGACTCTGTCGAGTGAGAGGTGCCGAGGAGGAAGGCCGGGGTCAAGCGGCGCACGGGGGCGAGGACGAGGGACCCAGCGCGCTGTATGGTTGCCCTGAGGAACCCAGGCGAGTCACTCATGGCGGCCTGCTGCGCCTGGTCGTCGCTGACGCTGAGTCGAGGCGGTGGTTAGATGACGGGAGGGGTGGGGGGAGGAGCGCGCGCGGATCCGGGCGGGGCGCGACCAAGGCGCGCGTGTGGACGTCGAGGGGACGCTCCTGAGCGTGTAGTATGCGTCGGTAGTAGACCTCGACCAAGTGGACGACGACGAGGTGAGGGGACGTCGTCGCCGCCCACTCGCGCATCCTCAGGTCCTCATCTCACTCGCACAGGGCACCAGTAACACGCGCAGCATCCCCTCCACATTGGCGACGTCGACATGTCGTACCCGGCCACCCCGCAGCAGCAACAGGCCCTGTTGGCCCAGATGCAGCAGGGCAAACAAGCTCCCCACCAGCACCAACTCGCTCACGCACAGGCACAGTACGCCCAGATGCAGGCCCACGCCAGGGGCAACCCCCAGCTGCAGCAACAACTCCACGCCCAGTCCGTTCCCCCCTTCCCCCCCCCCCCCCTTCCCTTTGCCCCTCCTCCTCCTCTAGAACTCACCACCCTCGTTCCGCACCCAGGCAACTGCGCGCCATGCAGCAGGCACAGCAACAGCAACAGCACCAGCACCAACAGGGTGTGGCCCCGCCTCCTGCCGCACCCGCACAGGCGGCCCCCCCACCCGGCATCACCTCGCGCGAGCGCCAGGTCGGAGACGGCGACGACCACTTGCGCAACGCAAAGTGCGAAACATCCGGCCTCCCTGTCCAGTATCCACAACCCCGACTGACCCCACGTCCCACCCGAAACAGGCGCCGCAAGCCCACCGACCGCTCCCTCCCCTCCTCCTTCGCGCCTTCCCTCCCGGCATCCGTCACCCCGGGCCCCTCCGACACGCTCCTCGCGCCCTCGCTCGAAGCGCTCGACAAGCTCGGAGCCGCCTACAGGCGCCTGCAGGACATTGAGCGCAAGGTCGACTGGACCGTCTCGCGCAAGGCGGTCGAGGTGGCAGAGAAGGCCGGCGGGGCAGGCCCGAGGGGCGAGCCTGTGCGTGTGCCCTTCGT
This sequence comes from Rhodotorula diobovata, assembly GCA_006352295.1. Classification (NCBI taxonomy): domain Eukaryota; kingdom Fungi; phylum Basidiomycota; class Microbotryomycetes; order Sporidiobolales; family Sporidiobolaceae; genus Rhodotorula; species Rhodotorula diobovata. Next base: position 7,533 of record SOZI01000211.1, on the reverse strand, counting down.
CCTCCTCTGCATGCTGTCCCCCAAGGGCCACACGCTCACAGACGTCCGCCCATCCACGCAGTTCCGCCGGACGCTCCGGATCCACGTGACGGCCATGGCGCACGACCAGCCCTGGCAGCTCACCGCCGACGAGCTCGCCCAAGCGGGCGACAAAGACGCCGTCCCTGCGGGCGACGCCAAGGCAGAAGACGCTGCTGCCGCCGCGACAGAGGGCGCCAACGGCGCGAACAAGGTCAGGGTCCCGCGTGTCGAGCTCCGCGTCACGGGCGAGGTCCTCGACGACGAGCGCTACCCGGCCGCGTCGACCCCCTTCACGACCTTCCTCTCGCGCCTCGTTCTCGAGACGCCCACCCGCGACCCTGCCGTCCTCCCCGTCGGGTCACAGCCCCTCTCGTGGACGCGCGCCGCGTCGACTCCCGCCGCGTCGCTCCCCGCCGCGCTGACGTCGTCGCACCCGCTCTCCGGCAGCGGCGGCGGCGGCGGCGGGGACAACGTCACCACGCTCGACGTCAAGCTCGCGCTGTACGTGGTGCACCCGGCGGGGGAGCGCTACGCCCTCCACCCCGAACTGGCGCACGTGCTCGACACGGCAGAGGCGGACCGCGTCGGGTGCCTCGAGGCGCTGTGGAGCTACGCCAAGTGCAATGGGCTCGTCGTCGAGGGGGCCGAGGGGGCCGCGGCACAGCAGCCGGGCGCGCCAAAGAGTGGCATCAAGCCGGATGAGCGCCTCAAGAGGGTGCGTGCGCGCGGGCCACTCGCTTCCCCTGCCCCCCTTGCTCTCACTGCACTGCACGACTGGAAAAAACTGAGCTGATTGACGCGACCTGCACACCTGCTCGCTGTCTCGCAGTTCTTCGGCAACGTCCCCCTCGTCCAGTTCCACCACCTCCCCGAGTACCTCAACCGCCTCCTCGTCGCGCCCCCGCCGCGCCAGTTCTCCCTCTCGATCCCGCTCTCGGCCGCGACGTCCTCGTCGCCTCAGCACTTTGCCTTCGACACCCCCCTGTGGGTCCCCTCGCCCGTGCAGCCCGCGCTCGACTCTGCCGCGCGCAGGCTCGCCGCCCTCGCGTCCGCCTCGGCACCGGGCGACAGCCCCGCGGCCGAGCTCGCCGCCCTCGACGACAAGCTCGCGCTGAATGCCCTCGCCGCGCGGCAGCACACGCAGCAGCTGCATGCGCTGTCGGCGTTCGCGCGCGACCCGCGCGGGTTCCTCGACCGCTTTGTCGAGAGCCAGGCCGGCGCACTCGCTGATGTGCTGGCGTCCTCGGGGTCCGGGGCTGCGGGCGGTGCGACGGCGCTCGGAGGCGGCAGCGAGAAGGTGCTCGGCGCGAGGTGGAGGGACGAGGTGCGCGACGCGGCCAACTGGGACGCCCCGTGGGTGAGCGAGGCCGTCGAGGTGTGGGCGCTGAGGGACGCCGAGGGCAAGGCGCAGCGCCTCAGGGCTCAGCAGCAGCAGCAGGCGCAGCAGCAGATGTACCAGCAGCAGCAGCAGCAGGCGTTGGCGGCGGCGCAGGCCGGGTACGGCAGGCGGTAGAGGCCCAGGTGTTTCGGTGCTGGCGGGGGGGCTGTAAAAGTGGGTTGTTCTGTGCTGCTCCTCTCGCTCGTGCTCGAGTGCTGGGGCGCAAACAGTGTTCCAACTGCGACAGAGGGAGACAGTTCTACCACCGTGTCGCGGAGAGCCTCCATGGTCACTGTAACCGCGCGAGGGCGTGCTCCGTCATGGCGATCACCTGGCAGGCGAGAGCTGTCAGCTTCAGGAAGGAGAGCAGCGACGAGGCGAGAGATGGGGCGCACCTGCGAGATGTCGGGTCGCTCGTCCGGGTTGACCTTGATCATGGCCTTGACGAGCTCGCGGAAGCTCTCGCTGTACTGCCCATCGTCCGGGAACGAGAACCTCCCGCCGAGCGCAGCCATGGCGACCGATCCGCCGTGCTCAGACTGCTGCGTCGTCTCGAAGGGAGAGGTGCCGAACGCCATGGCGTAGAGCGTGCAGCCGAGAGACCAGATGTCGACCGCCTCGGTCAGGGTTGTGCCCGTCTTGACCTGTGCGAGAGGTGAGCGAGGTGAGTAACACGCCACGCACTACGAGCGTCCGACTGGAGCGTGCACGACCCTCCGTCTTGAGCGCAGACGTAGCAGAGACGAGCACGCGACTCACGTCGAAGAGCTCTGGGGCGCGGAACGGCATCGAGCAGTGCTCTGCCGCCAGATCCTGCTGGAGCAGCGCGACGCGGCGGTCCGGGATAGGGATGCGCGCGGGCAGGGCCGATCCAAAGTCCATCAGGACGGGCGTCTCGCCGTCGTCGGCGAGCATGACGTTGGCCTGCGTTAGGTTGGGTTGCAACGTCAGTCGGGGCACCCAAAGAGGCGAGAGAGGGAGCAAGGAAAGAGTGAGGCACGCACAGGCTTGATGTCGCGGTGGGCCCAAGGCGTCACGCCGCCCTTCTGCCCGTCGACCGGCTCACCCTCCCCCAGCGTCCCACCTGTCGCGCGCTGGCCGTCCCCCACCCGGCCAAGCACCGTCGCGCCGTCCTCCTCTCCGATGCCCGGCATTCCCGCGCCATCGCTCTCCTCTTCGAGCTGCTGCCGCGCGCTCTCGAGTCCACCGATCAGCGCCTGCCCCTCGTTCGTACCACTCCTCAGGCCACCGCTCTCCTCCTCCTCTTCGTCCTCCTCAAACTCAAAGTCGTCGAGCTCCTCGCCCGTCGACGACAGCTCGACCTCCGACCGGCCCTGAGCGGGCGGGTACGCCTGAGCGCCCATTTTAGGCCGCCGAGCGCTGCCGCTGCGGGCGGGACGCGCGGCGTTGGTGCCGCGCGCCGAGGGGCCAGACTGGTGCTGGTGCATGGCGCGCACGGCAAGGCACGTCCCGTGAAAGATGGAGAGCATCTGCTTCTCCGGGTAGCGCGTGCCGTTGACGGCGTTGGCGGAGATGACGTTCTGCACGCTGTTCCAACAGAACACGGAGAGCTTTCAGCTCCGTGCGCCGAGCGAGAGAGGGAGGAAAGGCGAGAAGGGAAAGAAAGGAGAGGTCCCAGACGCACGTTCCGTTTTTGTAGTAGGGAAGGAAGAGCTGCACGCAGAGAACGTAAGAGACAGTCCAAGGAGCAGGTGTAAAACGGAAACGAGCGCACGTAGATGATCTTGCCGTCGCCCTCGCGGTCCTGGACGACGCAGCTGTCGAGGCAGCGGATGATGTTTGGGTGACGGAAACGCTTGTAGGCTGTGGACGAGCATGCAGAGGATACTTCACGGTCAGCCAAGTGTCGCTTGTCGGGCGCAACGGGGTCGGCAGCGCACCCTCGACCTCCTTGAGGGCAGCCTTGACAGAGTCGGAGCCCAGTGGGCAGCGGATCTTCTTGAGGGCAAAGAGGCGCTTTGATGCGTTGTCTTGTGCGAGGTAGACCTGTGAACAGAATCATCCCGAGTGAGCGTAGTTGCGAAGGGGTAGGGGAGACGGACGGACGGGACGGGGGTGGGGGGGGGGGAAAGGGACGCACGTAGCTGAAGCCGCCCTCTCCGAGCAGACGTAGCACCTTGAAGCTGCGCCCGTTGAGCTTCAGCGTCGCATCTGCGTGTGCACCGTCTCGTCAGCTTTGCTTGGCGGGTGTGGACAGGCGCGGGAGCCGGTGGACACGCGAGGCGGTGCACGACGGGGAGACGAGGCGCACCAGTCTTGCAGCAGGACCCGGCCAGCGCATAGAAGGCGTCCTTGGCGCTCTCGAGCAACGCAGCGGCGTTCATCGCGTCTCAGTCAAGCGAGACGCGGGAAGGGGGTCGAGCGAGAGCCAAGGCGCGGGCAGGCGGCTGCGGGGAGCGATGAGGGACACCCGGGACGAGACAACAACCTCGACATGTCGAAAGAGCGACGCTCTGGCAAACGCTGACTGTCATGTGGTTGCCTCACAAGCGACATGGAGTGGCTGGAAAAGCTCTCGCGGCGGAGCTGATTCGCGTTCGTCGCAATCTGCGCGCGCAGACCGAGCGCGCCCGAAGTAATTCGACGGTGCGCTTCCTGCGCGTCGTACTCACTCTACAGCTTTGCCTGGAGCGGCTCCGCCGACCGCAGAGCAACCAACTCATCGTGCCCCACGCCGCGCTCTCCTCGTCGCACCCACTCGGCGACAGCCTCGCACAGCCCGTCCACCTCTCGCTGAGTGTTGCCCGCGTGTAGGCACACTCGCAGGCGCTCCTCGCCGCGCGGCACAGTCGGGTAGGTGATTGGGCGGGCGAGGAAGCCGCGCGTGCGGAGAAAGGCGGCCAGAGGGCGAGGCGACGGGGTCAGGAGCGGGACGATGGGCGATGTCGGCGGATGAGGCGCAGCGGTCGCCGTTGAAGAAGACGTGATGATGGAGGAGAGGTGCGGAGGGAGGGAGACGGAAGAGGCGGGAGGGAGAAGGGACGAGAGGCGCGAGACGAGGCGCACGGCGAGCGCGTGGACGTGTGCTGCAGGCTGAAGCGCAGTGGACAGCACCGGTAGAGTCAGTCCATGGCAGCCCCAGCATAGCACTCGGAGAGCGACGCACCTCGTCGCTCTTGCCCTCCTCGAGCATCTCGAGCGACTTGGACACGGCCAGCGCGCTCAAGTGGGTCGAGACGGTCGAGTAGATGAGCGGGCGGGCGTAGTTGACCAGGAAGTGTCGTATCAACGGGGAAGCGAGGACGGCAGCTGCAGGTCGTCGAGCAGGCGAGCGAGTCAGTCAGCGAGTCGCCTGGAGGCAAGCGAGGGGAGGGCAACGCACCACCGCTGCAGGCCATTGCCTTTCCGAACGTGTGCACTCGCACAGTAATGCGGCGTTCGAGCTCGAGCGCAGACACGAGGCCTCGCCCTCGCGGCCCGTACAGCCCAGAAGAGTGGGCCTGGCCGGGTTGGGAGAAGGGTGTCAGTGCGAGGGAAAGGCGGATGGAGTATGCGAGAGCGGGCTCACCTCGTCGACGACCATGTGTCCGTTGCCTCGCGGTAGCAAGCGCTCAAGCACCTCGACCATGTCCGGCAAGGGCGCCAGGTCACCGTCCATCGAGTACAGCGACTCTACCCCGACCCAGACGCTCTTCTCGCCCTTGCGCACGCCCACGTCGCGCTCGACAATGTCCACGAGTACGCGCTCGAGCGACTCGACGCGGTTGTGGCGAAAGGCGCGCCTCCTCTGACGGGGCACGCGGCTCGCGCGCATTCCGTCGTGCATGCTCGCGTGGACGAGTGCGTCGAAGATGATCCAGTCGTCTGGCCCCGGGAGGCACGTCCACAGTCCCACGTTGGCGTCAAAGCCCGAGTTGAACAGGAGTGCCGAGGGCGCGGCAAAGAAGGCCGCGAGGCGCCGCTCGAGCGAGGCGTGGAGAGGCGTGTTGCCGTCGAGGAGGCGGGACGACGGCGGGCCGTACAGCGGTGTCGCGTCGTCGTTGACGACATCGACGAGCTTCTGCCGGAGGACGGTCGAGCGAGAGAAGGAGAGATAGTCGTTGGACGAGAAGTCGACGAGGGTCGAGCTTGAGGGCGGCGACGGGTCGAGCGCGCGCAGCATCTGCCTCGACGCTCGCGAGTCGAGTGCGCTCTGCAGGCGCTGCTCGAGGGCCGACATCTGTGCGGAGAGTCGGGTACAGAGTGCTCGAGCGAGGGTCAGTCGGCGTGCGCTTGGGTTTGTGCGTGAGGAAGGTTGGGGCTCGCTCGTCCGTCTCGACCACTCGGCTGTGGCTTGGCGCGTGAGCTCGGTGAGCCTCGTTGCGAGTGCGTCGAAGGAAAACCCTTTTTGAGCCGCCGCACGCAGTGTGCGACGGAGGCGTCCCTTTCCCGAGTCGACGAGGGCGCGGAGCCTGTGAGCTTGGCCTCGGGGGGACTGGGCGTGGTTGCTCGACCCGCCTAGCATCATGCTGGACTCTGTTCGCCTGCAAACGCCGCCCTTGCAGCGTGGGGTGCGCCGCCCTCGTTGACTCGTGCCCAGCACCGCCTCCTCGCCTGGTGGTTTCCCCCAACCTCGACTCGAACTGGGCCGGGCCTTCCTCGTTCGACGGACGCGCTGCAGTCGTAGCTTGGCTTGAGCGGAGGAAGAGTTGCGCACCTGCTCAGTAGATCGAGAAAGAGCGGAGAGCGGATCCAGAAGGGGCGACCGAAGAATTGAGGGCGAGGCGGAGGGAATACAAGTGCTCACATTGCTAAGCTCGATTACTGCTGCGTCTAGACTGACTAACTAACGCAGTCGGTCCCCCACTTCCCCGCGCGCCTCGGCTCGGCTCAGTTCCCCGCACTCGTTCTCTCCTGGTCGACTTCCCTCCTCTCTCTCTCTCTCTCCTCTCTTTCTCTCCTCCTCCTCACCTCTGAACTCGCTCGAACAGCTTCCCGCTCTCGCTCCTCTTCAAGCAAGCCCCCACTCTTCTACACACCACGCTCTAGTGAGTCCTCCCCTCTCCTGTTCAGCCTCGCACGACGCCCGAGGAGGACGTGTCGCGTGACCCGCCCTATCGCTCACTCCCCTCGTCTCGTGCCGGCGTGGGCGTGCGCTGGATTAGACTTGGGCATGGTCAGGCACAGCTCGGTCGAGTGACAAGCCCGCTCGAGGAGCCCGGCGCCGCGGAGAGGACCTCCCCCGAGTGTGAGGTGGGGGGTGGGCAGCACGGGACGGGCACACGCCTGCGGCCGGTAGAGAAGTGGCACACCCCAGCACAATGAGCACCCAATGCTGAGGCTCGAACGAGAGCCCAACGCTGACCCTCCTCGCCGCTCGCAGACCACCTACCTTGCAAGATGCCTCTCACCGTGATCAAGTCCCAGGACGAGTACCTCCGCGCTGTGCGTCCATCCATCTCCGCCTGCACCTCAGCTGCACTCGCTGACAAGCTCGACGCCCGGCAGATCAAGGAGTCGGGCGTGTCGGCCGTCGAGTTTGTCGCGCCGTGGGACGAGTCGTGGTGCGTCTCTCTCTCTCTGGCTCTTTCGAAGTCCGCAGATTAGAGGCACTGACAGCTCGCACCCTCTCGTACACAGCAAGGCCATCTCGCCCAAGTTCCAGGAGTACGCCAACAACCCGCGCTGGTCGAGCATGCGCTTCTACAAAGTCGACATTTGCGACCAGCAGGTGCGTCCAGTCTCCCCTCTTGTCGCTCTTCGTGTCGGCCACTCACAGTCGAGCACACTCAGGATGTCGCCATGGACGCCCACGTCGAGCTCGCGCCGACGTTCCACTTTTACCGCGACGGCGCCAAGGTCAAGGAGTACGTCGGTTCGTCGTACCCGGCCCTCGAGGTGCGCTTCCCTCCCTCTCTCCGTCTCTCTATCTCGAGGAGGGGCTTGTGCTCACTCGCGACCGCGATCTGCAGCGCACCATGGGCTCGGTCATGAACGGCCAGTAAGGCCGCCTCCCCGGCTCCTCCCGCTTCGCAACACACCCGCATCCTCCGCACATACCCGGTCTCTCTCGTGCTTTCTACTGCCTGTCTGTCTCTTCCGTGCCGTGTACACCCCCTGCAGGCTCTCGACGAGCTCAATGCGGGCGGGCACAATGAAGGGAGGAGGGGCCAGGGAGGGCCATCGTCGTAGTT
>SOZI01000210.1:0-25954 GCA_006352295.1 Rhodotorula diobovata | reverse complement strand
GCAAGAGGTCGGTCCACACGACTCGAACCCACTCATCGTAGACCTCGCCCCGGAAGTGCACCGCGTCTGGCCCGGCCCGCGACGCCTTCATCCACCCGTCGCTGTCGACGATGCCCCTCGTCAGCGCCTCGACGTCGAGGACGCGCCCCTCGCCGCCGAGCGCAGGGTGGTGCGCAGCGAACGCGTTCTTGGCCGCGACAAGGGCGTTGTTGCGCACGAGGTCCTGGTGAGGGAAGCGTGCGAGAGGGATGTACCGCGCGTTGACGAGCGTCGTCGTGAAGAGGCGCAGGTTGGCGCGGTCGCGGGCGGCGCGAGTGAGGCCGCCCGACTCGGAGAAGAGGGCGTCGAGAGAGGACGAGACGCCGGCGAGCGAGAGCTGCTCGCCGTGCGACCCGAGGGACAAGTAGGTACGGTGGGGACGGATCTTGCTAGCGACACTGGCCAGTGCTGGCGACTGCTTGAGGGCCGACTGCAGGCGCGAGGCGGCAAGGAACGAGGCGAGGTCCGTGTCGACGACCGAAACGAGCTCCTCCCGGTTGGCCTGCACCGCTGCGTCAAAGGCTGCCTCGGGACCGTCTTCACCAGCCGCAGCAAGCTCTGCAGCAGAGGGCGCCGCCTGGTACCACCACTGCCACGTGAGGACAAGGTCTGGCAGCGCCCCCTCGTCGTCCGCAGGCGGCCCTCCGCTGCGGAAGCGCAGAGCGACACTCGCGTGCGTGCCATTGTGCGTCGGCGAGTCGACAATCTTGGCGGCCGAGAACTTGCGCCCGCCGCCGAGCGAGGCGGCGAGGTGGGTGAACATGTTGCGCGAGTTCGAGTCGCCGACGACGTGCACCCACAGCGGGGACGTCGATGCCTCGCGAGGCAGGAAGGCGAGCGGGAGGGACGGCGTGGCGAGGGTGCAAGGGGGCGTGGCGGGGAAGAAGGCGAGGCTCGACCAGTGTCCCGCGAGCGTGGACAAGTCGGTGCACAGGGCGAGGTCGGTGGCCGAGTCTGCGTGCGCGCGTGCGTGTGTGTGAGGGTCAGTACAGCGCCGAGATCTGATGTGAACAGCGGAGACACGCACCTTGGCCAAGCTCGATGGTGTGCGCGCTGAGCACCTCAACCGGCTCGCCCATGAAGCGCAGCTGGTCGCCCTCTTTCTCCGCCAGGGCCAGCTCGTCGCACGTCGTGGCGCCCTGTCCGCATGGTTCGCCATTGACGACGCCGCGGTAGAAGCCAAAGTTGAGCTGGACGTCGAGCGCGTATCGCCCGCGAGGGACGGCGAGGTCCGAGGGGAGCGAGACAGAGTACGACGATCCGGCTCGCGAGCGACGAGGGCGGTCGAGGGCGACGACCGTCTGTGACTCGGTGCTGTCGAGTTCGCCCCCGGGAGAGACAGAGAGGAGACGAGCCGAGAAGACGGCGTGCGAGAGGCAGCTCGAGGGGATGTCGGCGCCGAGGTGCTCGCGCGGCGCAATGGCGTACTGCAGCGCGGCCGTCTCTGTAGGCAGGCAATGTTAAAGTCAGTGACCCAAATCAGCAGACTGAGCAAGAGTAAAGCGAGACGCACCCGTCACTGCCCAGAAGGCGGGCTGGCCGACTTGCTCCTGGACGCTCGCCGGGCACTCATCCTCGTCCATGGCAGGCGAGCCGTCGAGGTCGTCCTCCCCGGAGCTCCCTGCGTCCACCTCGCCGTCGGCATGAACGACAGGCAGGTCCGCCTCACGCCCCTCTCCCTCCCCCTCTCGGGGACTCCCTGCCGCCGGTTCCAAGTCCTCGGCCTCGCCAAACTCGTCGGCGAGTTCCTGCACCTCGCTGGCCGTGTCCCAGTGCCACGATGCGACGACGCCTTGCTTGGCCTGGCTGACGGCCGAGGGGAGGTGCGAGTCGGGGACGACCGCGACGAGCGCCGTGGCGGCGAGGAAGGCGAGCGACGCTGCGGCTGCGACGAGGAGGGCGACGAGGCGACGACTCGGGTGATGTGCCTTGGAGGTGCCTGCTCCTCCTCCTGGGAGGGACACGGTCGAGGGAGAGGGAGAGGGAGAGGCGGGGAGGGGAGAGTAGGACCCGCTGCCGCCGCCGAGCCACGCTGTCCAGGGCCGCATTGTGTCCTGTACACTCGATCGATCAAGCTCCTGGGTGAGATTGCGCGGGCGGTACAAGGGCGAGAACGACGGGTGCCAGTCGACGAGGGGAGCGAGCGAAAGTGGCACGCCTGTGACGGGGGAACGTGCGTCGTCGAGGTGGGTGGGTGCGTCGCACACTCGAGTGGGTTGCTGCAGAGAGCGTGCAGCACTGAGGGCGAGCTGATTAGGTACAGGCCTGCTTGCAACCTCCCGAGGCCACTCGTCCAAACAGCAGCCACGCGCCCGAACCCGCGCCGCGACGTGTGCGCCGCTGGACGGGCCGTTGGGGGCCGGGGAGAGGGGGAAGGTCGTTCATGCTTCGCCTCTCTCTTTCGTAGCTCTGCTTCTGCTTTCGGCGGGCCGTTGTTGCCTCGACTTCCTCTTTGTACGTCGGCCATGCGCATCGACTTGCTCGCACGCGAGCCGGAAATTTGAACGACTTCGACCTCGAGCTTACCTTGGCGACAACGCTCTGCAGTCGAGAACGCCGCAGCATTCTGCCCGGGCATGCCTCTGTGTTGAGCTTGACGCACGGATGCGTGCTGGCGTCGCCGAGCGGTGGGGCGACCATGGCCAGACGAGGCCGCGCGCCGACCCGTTCCCAAGACTGACGCGCACGCAGGCACGGCACAAGCGCAGTACGCAGCTGAGCAAAGAAACGAAGAAGCCTTGATGCTCGTGTGCGTCTCTGAACGGACTGTACGCGAGGGAGTCAACTGCCAGCGCGAGGAGCCGCTGTCGAGGCGATCGGCGGCGGCTGGTCAGCACCGGCCGCCCAGAGCCCCGAGTGGTCGAGCTGATCATCCGAACTGCTCGCCCAAGCTGAAAGAGCGGCTGAGGAAACGATGAAGACCGCTGTGGACCGTGCAACCGGGCGTAAGGCGGGACGCGCCGTCGTCAAGCCGGCGGGTGTTCAGGCTCGTGCGCAGCACCGGAGTGCGGCGTGGGGTTCCTCCGCGGCACACCAGGCCAAAGAGAGCCACTTCCTCCTGTGAAAGCTTGCAGCGAGTCGAGGGAGACTGCGGCGAATGTCCGATGTCGGGGTCTGGGAGGTCGAGCGGACGCACATCCCTTGACCCGCAGTGATCGCTTGTGCGCCGGCTCGTAGTGCAAGGCGGGGGGCACCGAGTGACCGGAGCGAGAACAGCAAAGCCTGAAGCGAGAACGAGTCCGAGGGGGAGAGCGAGCACCAGGGAGGCGAGCAAGGAGGGACAGAAGCGGGTGATGCAGCGACGCGGTCACACAGGCACTGGAGGCTGACAGTCCGGCGACGATACTGATGCTGGCAAGAGTCGGCGAGTGTGCAAGAGGGAGAAGAGGGACAGGCGCCGTCGTCGTCGTCGTCGTCGCCCCCACCGTGGCCGCCCTCGTCGCCTGGTCGCCTCTCTCTTGCCCACCGACCTCTTGCGAGCATGGCACCCCACGACCCACGCATCTCGGACAAGGAGGCCTTCGCGTGCGTCCCCTTCTCCCCATGCTCTCGCTCACCCTCTCCCAGGGGGAGGGGGGCCGCACCTCCGTCTCCCGTCGACGAGATGAGCCCACAGTCTCGCCTCTGCGGCCCTCGATGCCTCTTTCGAGGCCACTGTGGGTCACCGGGGCCAGGCTTTGGGTGCCCAGGGCGCACGAGCACCGTCTCACGAGGGCGCAAAGGCGATGAGGGCGTCATGGTGGCCGCCCAGGCCTCGATGCGGACGGTCCCCTCGCACACTCACACTCGGCACAAGAGGCACCAGGAGAACACCGGAGCTGACCCGTGCATCCTGCCCCTCCGCCTACTGCCATCCCGACGGCCGCTCGACGCCGCCTCGTCACTCCTCCTCCCCCACCCCCCCCGCCTCTTCCTCCCTCGCCCCCCTCGCACGCTCCCCGATGACCCGGCACCCCCACGTGACACGATTGGTGCCTCAGCCTCAACGCAGCGGCAGCTGTCAGGAAGTACGACGTCAACCCGCGCCTCGACTACCGCACCGTCTCGGCCGTCAACGGTGCGCTGTCCCCAACTCTTTATCGGCACAGAGTGGTGCGCTGACTCGTAAAGGGTATTCGCAGGTCCTCTCGTCGTCCTCGACAATGTCAAGTTCCCCGCCTACAACGAGGTCAGTGTCGACCCTCTTTGCCCTCTCGCCCCTGCTGCGCGACAGCTGCGGCGAGTAATATGCCATGTCATCGAACTGACACGCTCCACATCCGTGCACAGATTGTCCAACTCACTCTGCCGGATGGCACGGTCCGCGGTGGCCAGGTCCTCGAAGTGTCGGGCCGCAAGGCCATCGTCCAGGTCTTCGAGGGCACGTCGGGCATCGACGTCAACGCGACCCACGTCGAGTTTACCGGCAGCAGCATGAAGCTGCCCGTCTCGGAAGACATGCTCGGTCGCATCTTCAACGGCTCGGGCAACCCCATCGACAAGGGTCCCAAGGTGTTTGCCGAGGAGTACCTCGACATCAACGGCTCGCCCATCAACCCTTACTCGCGCATCTATCCCGAGGAGATGATCCAGACGGGCATCTCGACCATCGACACGATGAACTCGATCGCCCGCGGGCAAAAGATCCCCATCTTCTCCGCCTCGGGCCTCCCGCACAACGAGGTGCGTCGCGAACGCTTGCTGTCCTCGCCCTGTCCCTCGTCACCACCCCGACACCGAGGCTGACGTCCTCTCGAGACCCTGCTGCGCAGATTGCCGCCCAGATCTGTCGGCAAGCCGGCCTCGTCGACAAGCAGTCGACGGACCGCAACCCCGAGGGCGCGCCGACCAAGGGCGTGCACGACGGCCACGAGGACAACTTCTCGATCGTGTTTGCCGCCATGGGCGTCAACATGGAGACGGCGCGCTTCTTCCGTCAGGACTTTGAGGAGAACGGCTCGCTCGACCGCGTCTCGCTCTTCCTCAACCTGGCCAACGACCCGACCATCGAGCGCATCATCACGCCTCGCCTCGCCCTCACGACCGCAGAGTACTTTGCCTACCAGCTCGAGAAGCACGTCCTCGTCATCCTCACCGACATGTCGTCGTACGCCGACGCGCTGCGCGAGGTCTCTGCCGCCCGCGAGGAGGTCCCCGGTCGCCGCGGTTACCCAGGGTACATGTACACCGACTTGTCGACCATCTACGAGCGCGCTGGTCGCGTCGAGGGCCGCAACGGCTCGATCACGCAGATCCCGATTCTCACCATGCCCAACGACGGTGCGCCCCTCTCTCTCTCTCTCGAGCGGGCAGCAAGCCGTTGAGAGACTGACCCGGTGGACGACGCGGAAACCCAGACATCACGCACCCGATTCCCGACCTGACGGGCTACATCACGGAGGGCCAGATCTTTGTCGACCGCCAGCTGCACAACAAGCAGATCTACCCGCCCATCAAGTGCGTCGCTCCCGTCTCTCTCTTTACTCGCATGTCTTCCCGCGTGTCCGACGCTGAACACCGCGGATGGCCCCCTTGCTACGCAGCGTCCTCCCCTCGCTGTCGCGGTTGATGAAGTCTGCGATTGGCGAGAAGCTGACGCGGAAAGACCACGGCGACGTGTCGAACCAGATGTGCGTCGCCCTCTGCCCTCTACTCCTGCATGAGCGTTTGATTGACCTCTGTATTGGCGCTTCCGCAGGTACTCGATGGTGCGCCTCTGCGGCCTGCTCGAGAAACCTGAGCAAGCCTGTACTGACTCTCCCGATTGTGCCGTCACAGTATGCCATTGGCAAGGACGCAGCAGCGATGAAGGCGGTCGTCGGCGAGGAGGCGCTCAGCACCGAGGAGAAGGTGCGCTGCCTGGCCCCTGCTCCCCTTCCCTTCCCCGACTCCCGCCGTCGCAAACTCGCTGATCACCGCCCGCGAACGCAGCTCGCACTCGAGTTCCTCGGCCGGTTCGAGAACGAGTTTGTCAAGCAGGGCATCAGCGAGAACCGCACCATCTTTGAGTCGCTCGACTTGGCGTGGTCGCTCCTGAGGCTGTTCCCGCGCGAGGTGCGCCTGCGCCCACTTCTCCTCGTTTAATGCCTGTGCCGAGCACACAATGACCTGACGTGCTGCTGCGTTCGCGACGACAGCAACTCAACCGTATCCCGAAGAAGGTCCTCGACGAGGTGCGCCCCCTTGTCCTTCCCGTGCTGTTTCTCTCTCTCTCGTTCGCGCGTCTGACCTTGTCCGCGCGCTCGCACAGTTCTACTCGCGCAAGGCGAGCGTCGGCAGCCAGCTCCACCGCCCGGAGTGAGCCGTCGATGCGCCGTCTCGTCCTTCCTCGTCGCCGCACTTTTGCTCGCTCCCTCCCCGCCCTGCCTCTGCCTCCCCTGCGCACTATCCACACCTTGCCACCCTACTTTGATTCTCCCGTACTCCCCATCTCATCTTCTTCCTTCTGTGCAACGCTGTGTTTCTCGCTCACCGCTGGCTGCACCGCCGCCCTTGGCACCGCCCGGGGTCGGTCTTGCCCTGCGAGGGTTAGGCTCGACACCGCGTCACGTCGTTTCCGGGTCCGAGTGGTCGGATCCGCTGTACCGGCCGACGCGCACGAGTGCCAAGACGGACGGACAAGCGTTGCTTTCGTGGACCCGTGAGAGCACTGTTCGTCAAAGGCGGTGCACCGCAGGGTCCAGTGGAGGGGAATTTGCGCTCGCTGCAACGTTCGCTCCTGTCTCCTCTCCTTCAGCACCTGCACACGCTCGAGAGGGCTCTCGTTCCTCTCATCCGCTCTGCCGCCCTCAGCGAACCATTCACAGCCCGTCCCCCTCGCTCACCGCCGAGACCCAGACCCTCGCCGTCGGAATCTCCCGCCCCCACCTCGACTCGAGCCGACCGAACTTCCATCATGAGCATGCCCAGCAGTCACGAAAAGTCGGCGCCGGTGCACCCTGCGCCCGTGTACCAGCAGCCTCAGGCCGCCCCAATGATGACTCACGAGGCGCCGCCCGCGCACAACGCCGGCGCTCCCGGGCACGAGAGGGACTGGTCGACGGGCCTGTGCGCGTGCAAGAACGACTGCGGCGGGTTCTGCCTCGCGTTCTGGTGCCCCTGCATCGCCTACGGGCAGTACAAGTCGCGCTTCGACTCGCTGCGGTTCACGGGCCGCCCTCTGCCGAAGGAGCAGGTCGGTGAGTCGGCCTCCGAGCGAGTCCTGCCAAGCACACACCGCCGGTCTTTCGAGGTGAAGACTCTCGCTCACCAGTGGCTTGTCTCCCTTCCGCAGAGGGCTGCGGGTCAGCCGGCGTCTTGTACCTCACGATCCACTGCCTCGCCGGCGTCGGCTGGATCCTCGACTTCATGGCGCGCGGCGACCTTCGCAAGCGCTACGGCATCAAGGGATCCGCCTTTGGCGACTGCTGCACCGCGTGTTGGTGCATGCCCTGCACCCAGAGGCAGCACCACCGCGAGCTGCTCGTCGAGGAGGAACAGCAGTGGCAGGCCATGCAGTCGGTGAGCTCGGCAAGTCTGTCGGCCCTTGAGGGTCTCCGCATTGACCCTCTGCCTGCGATTCACAGGGAGGTGGCCCGCCGCAGATGCACGCCTACCCGCCTCAGATGCAGGGCCCGCCGCAGACCTACGGCCAGTAGCCCTTAATTGTCTCCCTTCTTCCTCAGCCCTCACAGCCTCTCTATTTCTCAGTACATCTTGCCGTCAGTCGCTTAGTGTCTGTGCCCACCCCGTAGATAGTCTTGCGTTGTCCCTGTCCCTGCACTCAGGGGAGGCCCGAGCCTTTCTTCTCGGGAAGGCGTCCGACGACGAGGAGTTCAGAGAGACGCGATGCAGAACCAGGACAGAGCCTGTACACTGTGCCAGGCTGTGCTCCAGTCAAGGTGTAGACGGGCGAGGCCGCGAGAGCTCCATTGCGAGCGTGGACGGTGCGGCGAGACGAGTACGCCGAAGAGACGGTCCGAGCGGCCCTCGCGAGAGGAGGACGACGCGACGATCCGAGGCGCCTGATCGGCGCCTGTCCCCCGTGTTCCGCATGGCAGAGGAGAGAGCTAAATCACACACCGAGCGTTGCCACGAGGTGGCAGGTGCCCCTGACGAGGCCGCGGAGGTGCTTCGGCGAGCACTCATATCTCCTCCCTCGGCGCCGATCTCCCTCCTGCGTGACGGTCACTGACGAGTGCACAGATGTAAGTCGTCAAGTGCTTCAGAGCTTGCGGTCTGGCACTCGAGGGGGACCGGACGTGCGTGCCTCGGCGGCGTGCGCGAAGTCGCCGCGGTGCAATGGGTTGAGTGCGCCGCGTTCGAGCGATCCAGCTGGCGGGCGACAAGACAGCAAGCACTGCGAGCAGTGGTAAGCAGGGCTGGGAGACGGATCGCTGACTGTCTGCCACAGCCCTTCCTCTCTGCTCTCCGGAGGCCTCCCTCGCTCAGTCCGCTCAGTCTCGCTCTCAGAACGTTTCGTTGACAGTCACTAAGCTCCCCCGCGCGGAAAGTTGGGCGACCTTTGCCGAAGTCAAGACTTTGCGAGCCAAGCGTCACACTCAAAGAGAAGGCTCGCACGCGAGCAGAAGGGGGGGAAAGAGATGCGATGCGATGCAGGGTGTACAACGGCCTTGTGCTTGACGTGAGGATTGTGTCTACTTGTAATGAATCTAGGAATCTAGGAATGGGGGTCTGACCGAGCGAAATGCGCGCGCGGGGGAAAGAACGAAGGAAAAGAACGTGGGCTCGACAAAGCAAGGACCGCGAGCCAGGGCGTGGATGACGTGCTCACGCCTTGGTCGCGACGTCCTCCTCGTCGTCGAGGTTGCGCTTGGCCGGGACGGTCTCGAGGCGCGACTCCTCGGTGCCGAGCTTGAGGCGCTTGGCTTCGTCGGTGCGGTCCGCGCGGTTGCGCCTGGTCGCGCCGCCGTACGGGGTCCACGAGCTGCTGCGCCAGGCGGGGACGCCACTTCGGAATGGGCAGATGGAGCGGGTGTCAGTTGCAGGAAGCGCGAGCAGAGAAAGGAGGAAGGCGGCACGCACGTGAGGTAGAGCTCGTCGACCTGGACGAGCGAGAGACCGCCGGTCTCCGGGAGGAAGAAGAAGACGTAGGTAGTGAACACTGAGTGGGTCGAAGGAAGGATGGTCAGCCGCCAGCAGAACGAAGCAGGCTGACAGGCACTGCGTGGAGCTCGCTCCTCGACAACTCCTTTGCCTCATGCGCGGTTTTCGGGACTCACGGGCAATGGAACCGGCCCAGATGAACTGTCGTCGAGAGAAGCATAAGCAGCGTCAGCTCAGCTGTATGCGCAACCAGGGAGTGAAGACAGCCGGAAGAGTGAGCGCACCGTGATCTTCGACTGCAGGTTGGCGTACTCGGCGTCGGTGATGTAGGGGACGATCATGGCGATGATGAAGTCTGTCGAAAGCAGCGGGGAGCTGTCAGCGAAGCGTCCGAGGCAAGAGCGTAAGAGAGGAGAGCGCACTGTTGAGCCAGTTCGAGGCGGTAGCGAGCGAGACGCAGAGAGGGGCGATTTTGAGCGGGAACTGCTCAGCAGCAACGACCCAGCCTGCATGCAGAGAATGGTCAGCGAGCTGCAAGGGACAGCAAGGGCGGCCGGCAAAGGAGACCGACCGAGGGGACCCCACGACGAGGCGAAGCCCGCGATGAACCAGCAGCTCGCAAAGCTGTGACGCAAAGAAACGGCACGAAGTGTGTCAGCCACCGGTCTCTGCAGAGAGACGCGCACACGAGGGGAAGCAAGGACAGTCGCGACTCACATGAGCGCCTTGCCGGCAGCGGGGTCATTCGGCTTGGCGGTCGAGACCGCACCAGCGATGATCTGGCCCGAGAACCTGCGCGAATTCTGTGCGTCAGCGCTGGTCGAGATCCAAGGCGAAAAAAGGGCGTGCGCACATCATGGCCGAGCCGATGAAGAGAACCGTGCGGCGACCGAGGTGGTCGACGGCGAGGAGGCCGGGGAAGGTCGCGATGACGTTGACGCCTGCAGGAGAGCCGTTGAGAAGGGATTAGCAAAGCTTGGCAGAGAAAGGAGCGAGGAGGGAGAGCAGAGGGGGCGTGCGGGAGAGATGGACGCACCAGACAGAATGAGCTGAGTCATGAACGAGTCCTTGATGCCCGACGCGGCGAAGAACTAGTGCGAGGAGGGTAAAAAGGAGTCAGGACTGGGGTCGTCGGCACGGACAGCGTAGGGAGACAACACGAAGGGAGCTCACCTTGGTTCCGTACGAGAAGAAGAAGTTGACACCAGTCCACTGCTGTCCCATCTGGACGAGGATGCCGTTCATGGTGCGGAGGAGCATCTTGTCCTTGGCGCGGAAGCAGTCGAGGTAGGTCGAGTCGGCGGCGAGCTTCTCGTCCTCGACGCCCTGGACGATCGAGTCGAGCTCGGCGAGGAGCGCCGGGTCCTCCTGGTCGAGGCCGCGGAGCTTGGACAGGTTGGTGCGCGCCTGAGCAATGTTGTCACGCTGGACGAAGTAGCGCGGCGACTCGGGGGCGAAGACGGTGCCGACAAAGACACCCGCGCCGAAGATGAACTGGAGCGCGAGCGGGAAGCGCCACGAGAAGTCGTTGCCGGCGTCGTGGAGCGAGTAGTTAACGGCGTTGGACAGGAAACTGAGTGTGCGGTAAGAGGAATGCGTCAGCCAAGAGTCGAAACGGCGCGGCCAGACGAAGACACTGAGGAGACGGCCCGAGCGGCTCGTGCAAGAGGCGGACGAGGGCGACGGTCCCGCGTGTTCCGCATGACAAAGGGAAGCTGACTCACATGCCGACGGTGGCCATGAGCTGGTAGGTGCCCGTGATGAGGCCGCGGAGGTGCTTAGGCGAGCACTCAGCCTGGTACAGGGGCGCGAGGAGCGACAGGGCGCCGACGCCGAAACCGGTGACGAAGCGACCGGCGACCTCCTGACCCCACTGGTCCATGCCCGAGGTCTCGATGGCGACGCCGACCATGTAGATGAAGAGCGAGAAGA
Organism: Rhodotorula diobovata; assembly: GCA_006352295.1. Lineage (NCBI taxonomy): Eukaryota > Fungi > Basidiomycota > Microbotryomycetes > Sporidiobolales > Sporidiobolaceae > Rhodotorula > Rhodotorula diobovata. The sequence continues at coordinate 14,959 of SOZI01000210.1, read as the reverse complement.
GGAACGACTTCTTGATGCCGGCGCGGCGGGCGACGGGGCCAATGATCAGTGCGCCAAAGAGAGCTCCAAGGCTCATGAAGGACGTGATGAGCGATTGGCGGGTCGAGGGGATCGAGTAGCCCGACGGCGACGCGGCGTCGGGCTCGCCGAAGCGGCGCTGGTAGACATCGTTCTGGACGAGGCCCGAGATGACACCCTGCTCCCAACTGCGCGGTTCAACGCTCAGGCGCGGTCAGCTACCGTGCCCAACATCTACACGCCGAAGGCGCAACAAGGCAGGGAAGGAGTGGCGCACCCGAAGAGGAGACCGGCGAGCGACTGGAAGAGGCAGAGGGCGACGACGAAGACCGGGGCGCGCTCCTTGGTCACGACCTCCTCGACCTCGTCCTGCGGGTGGAACGTCGACGGAGCGCGCGACGTGGGCGCCGAGCCGGGACCAGTCTTCTTGAGCGAGGCGGCGCGCGAAGGTGCCGCAGAGCCGGCGAGCGTCGTGGCCTTGGAAGCGGGCGCGCTGGGTTCTTGGTGGTCGTTCTCCATGGTCGGGCGGCCGCGGGGAGGAGGATGGAGAAAGAGGGAGAGAGAGGTTTTCGAAGCGCGGGTCCAGAAAGAAAGGCGGGCTTGATGGTGGGGAGATGGTGCCGCACTCTCCTGTCGCCGAGAGGTGGGGCACCGCCAGCTGAGACACTCGGACGACCTGCCTTCCAAGGGCTCGTCGCCGCTTCTTCGAGCCGCTCTGGCCTCCTGAGCCCTCGAAGTGGTCTTTGCACCACTTTTGGCGCAGCTGGGGAGCACGTCACGAGCTCACCAGAAGCAGAAAATGGCCGGAAAGCGTGTCGAAGCGAGTTGAGAAGGTCAAAGCTCGATGCCGGCGAGCGGAGGTCCAGGCGGAGCCCAAGCCGCTACGAGCGGCGCGACTTTGCTCGATGCGAGGCCCAGCGCGGGCCGATCTCGGGACCGTTTTGTAACTTAGTCACGGCGCGTTGAGCAAGCCGAAGCGCCACTCGCTCCGAAGCGGGCGGAAGAACCGCCGAGGCACTGCTCCGCCGCCTGCAGTCAGCATTCACCGGCAGCTTTGTCAATGGCAGGCAGTCTCGGGCGCTGTGGCCAGAACGGCGCACCTTGACGCGTGCGGCGGCCCAGCGAGACCCAGCGGCTTGGGGATGCCCCAAGCGAGCGGAGCGCCTCAGGGAGCGCGGAGCATCGATGTCCCCCCAACCTTTCCTTCCCGCACGGAGCCCGCCGCCCGCGCCCGCATCGCTCCGCGAGCAGGGACGTGGAGGCGGGTCGAGGGAGCGCGTGGGCGCGAGGCCAGTGGAGGTACGCCGCGGTCTGACCACGCGAGGCAAGATCGAGCCGCGGCGAGGGAGGGGGCGTCGCGCGTCGCTGTGCGACACCAACAACAGCCGACAGCCGTGGGTTGGGCGAGCTTCTTGGAGCTGCTTGTAATGATGTGCCGTGCGAGTGACGGCGGGCTGCAACCGAGTCGGGCGTCGCGAGATGAGGGGGGGGGGGGGGAGCTGGGCAGGAGCGGGCCCGAGAGCGGAGCAGGTCGTGGGGGGTCCTTTCAACGAGCGCGTGGAGGCGAGTGCTGGGACGAAAGGGGGTGGAGGAGGGGGGCGGGACAAGAGAGAAAAACGGGGGACGATGCGGGAGGAGGGGGATGGATGGAGCCGCGCGGGGGTCCTGCAGGGGTCGAGGGGTCAGCCCTAACGCCGACCGCCTGCGAGGCTGTGAGGTCGTGTGCGCACCTCGTGAAGAGCCATCTCTGAGAACACTGAGCGCCCGCACAGCGTCGCTCAGAGCGCGAGAGGGTGGAAAAGACGTGCGGGTGAGTGGGGGGCTCCCCTCGAGCGGGGCACGACGGGGGAAGGGGACAAGGGGGGAGGAGCGTGGGTCCAGCCGCGTGTGGTGCCCGTGCACGACGAGGAGAGTGCCCTCGCTAAACAGACAGCGTCGAGTGAGCACGAGCAGGCGAAAAGGCGAGTGAGGAAGGAGAGAAAGAAGTGAAGCGAGCGAACGGCGTGGGCGCCGACGCGGGCCAGTCGGTCCCTCGGTCGCCTGTCGTCCGCCGGTCAACTGGGCCGACCCCTCGAGCCAGTGTCTATCTTTCTTTCTGGCCAGTTTGTTTGGCTTTAGAGCAAACCCAACAAGATACAGGAACGGAGACGATGCGCGAAGGCAGAGATTAGTGGTTATAAATCGACAGCGATCCCTTTGCGCGTCCTTGCCGGCGCAGACCCGTGCACCCGAACGGCCTGCGCTTCTCCTCCAGACCCCCGCCGTACACACTCTTCAACGACGCTCTCCCTGACTACCCGACCCACTCCATCCTGGCGGTGGCATCCCCTCGTACGGGTCGTCGCGCGGGCCTGGGCGGCCGCGCCCTCTCTGAGCCGCAGCACTGCCGTGGTGGGCGACGCCGGAAGTGCCCTGCTCCGTGAGGCTCCCCTGGCGACTGCGGTAGGCTTCGGGGCTGTGCTCCCGATGGCCCGCCATCCACAGGCTGCCGCCCGACGAATTGCGCGAGTGGCCGCGCTGCGGATCCTGCGCAGACTCAGTCGTACCCTGCGCAGTCAAGAGCATCAGTATGGCGACAAGTGACTGGCGAAAAAGAGAGCAACGAGCGTACAGGTCTGTTCAAGCCGCGCAGGTCAGGAGTGCTGCCAGCCATGGAGCTGCCGGGCGAAACCGTAGACCACGACATCCTGGAGGGCAGCGTCTCGCCGTCTGCCAGTGTGCGTTGTGTCAGGGCGCGGTGCTCGAGACTGAAGAAAGAAAGGGACGCACTCTCGCCCTCCCATGGCCATCGCCCGCCCATATGACGGTTGAACTCGTCAGGCAGCCCGGCGAGCACGGTGCTCAGGGAACGACTACGATGATACGTCAGCTGAGTGTGGAAGGCACATCTTCGGTGAACACACGCACGGTGGTCGAACGTCGGGAGAAACGACCCCGTCGGGCCCTCGCCGCTGCTGGCCCGCCACAGGTTGCACGGCGCCGTTGTGGCCGTTGGGGGATCCGTTGACCTGACCATGGCTAGAAGCATGGTCGAAGTAGCCGGCATCGTACATGTGCGTGTCTGAGCCCGGAGAGACGTTGTCGAACCGCGGGCGGCGAGCGTTGGGGCCGGGCTCCCACGACCCAGACGGAGGTCGTCGGTCGCCCGTGCCGTAGTCCGAGTGCTCATGGCGGCCATGGGGCCAGTAAGGACCTCTGTGACCGTTGCTCCCGTCCGACATGGTCGAAGAAAAGCTGTGCCGGGAGGAGAGGAAAGAGGCCAGGACTCGGTGCGTCAAGCGAACGGAAGAGCTCAGGCCGGAGAGTCCGCGGACCTGCACGGACAGGAGTATGCTGGTGAGAGACACAGGAGACCGTGCGCGAAAGTTTTCGAGCGGGGGAGGGAGCGAGCGTCGGGAGAAGAGGAACCGGGGCGGGCGGACGCCCCTCAGGGGCCCACTGCCAGTCGAGCTCGCCTCGTTGCGCGAGCCCGCACAATGGGCGGCTCTCGTGTTTCTGGCGCGTGCGAGCGAAGTCAAAGCAGCGGTGCGAGACGAAGACGGCCGCGGCTGACGAGCTCGGAGAGGAGCGAGCGAGAGGTGGAGGCGGCGGGTCACGGCGAGCAGGGGAGAAGCGCAGGACCAGTCGGGACTCAAGCGAGCGGCAGTCTCGGCGAGGCTCTCACGAGCTGTACGGTGCTCGGTCCACGGCAGCTTGTTGTCGGGGCGCGAAGACGGAAGATCGGCGACCAGAACCACTGGCAGGTCGCCTCGAGCTCCTTCCTCGTCCGCCCCGTCACAAGGACTCGCACTAGACGCATCGTACAGGACTCTGACTAGTCCGTCGTTGACCCAGTGTCGACGCCATGGGCACCCCGCCCGCCCTCGAAGCGCGTGCTTCGCCCCGTGGCCCTCTCCCCACCTCTCCCCTCGTGCCTGCCCCCTCGACACCGCTCCACACACCGACCCAGACCCCGTTCGCGCACCCAACGCTCCCTGAATATCCTCCGCAACACGCCTACCAAGTACCAGCCCCGCCTGCCTCCTCTCGAGCCTCCCACACGGCCGCGCCCGTCTTCATCTCGAACTCTTCTCGCTATTCTCCCAGGCGTCTCAAGAGCGATCGGCGCGTCGCATCAGCACCTGCTACATACATTGACTCGCCGTGCGACCCCGCACGTCGCCCCGAGGTCGAGTGGGACCGCGGCGCGTCGTTGAGCCGACGAGGGTCCTCGACCGGGTTTGAGAAGCGGCCGCGCACGAGGGAGCGGAGGCGGGTCAGTGCGGATGGCACTGCAGGAGATGCGTCGCTCGACCGGAGGCAGTGGCAGATCCCGCAGGCAGAGGGATGTGAGTCTGCCTTCGCCTGTCCCCGAGTCTCGCACGATGGTCCTCTCACGCTTCTACCCGACAGACCCCTCGTGCTACTACGTCGATCTCAGTGTCTTCACATGTTACCCAGAGCAAAACACGACCCTCGTCCAGGACGACTACTCGCTCGCCATCTGGAACTCGGCCCAGCCCTCGTTCATCAACCGCGGCTACGTCGACGTCTACCTGTACAACGCCGACACGCAAGACGTCGCAACGTCGTGGCGCAACGAGTCGAACGCGCAGGGCATGATCGGCATCGTGCCCGACGACCCGTGGTGGCCTTCGGGGCAGACGGCCCAGGAGTGGTTCGGCGACAACGCGCGCAACCGCTCGACGCCCTACTTCTTCGTCGTCGTGCCGGCGGGTGACAGCTTGACAGGCGGCGAGGTCCACGGCGCAACGTTCACCGCAATTCGTGCGTTCGCCGCTTCAGGGATCCCGACTCCCTTCCAGGGCTCTCGACTGACTGACCTGGCTCGCACTCCCGCAGAAACCGCCGCCCCGACATCCCTCTCGTCAGCGCTAGCCGCGCTTACGACGTCTTCCCTCTCCTCCGTCTCGTCCTCCTCGCTCGCGTCGCTCTCGTCCCTCTCTTCCCTCTCGGCGCTCTCCGCGTCGTCCCTCTCCTCCGCGTCCGCGTCCGCATCCGGCCCATCCGGCAGCGGCACCTCTCGCTCCGGCCCAGGCTCCCTCCAGAACGAGTCGTCCTCCGGCGGGCCGTCCATCCCAAACTACGCCATCGCGCTCATCGTCGTCCTCGGCTTCCTCGCCCTCCTCGCCGGCGCCATCGCCGTCTACTGCTGCCTCGGCCGCGGCCGGCGACGACGGCGACAGGACGAGGCGGCAGCGGCTGCGGCCGCTGCAGCGGGCGCGGGGAGGCGCGGCGCGAGCAGCGGGGACTTGACCGACCTGGGGAGCACCGAGCCCATGCTGGGCGGCGGAGCGGCGGCGGGCGCCGCGTCGCGCGGCAGCCGGAGCAGCAGCCGGGCGGCGCCGCCTCCCGCGGGCGCTGCGCTCCTCGGCGCCGGTGCGCTCGGTGGCGCAGCGGCTGCGGGAGGAGGCGGTGGCGGTGGCGGTGGCGGCACGCGCGACCCCGAGAAGGACGACGACAACACACTGTCCCAGTCGGACGCGGCGCGCATGGCAGAGGCGTTCCGCGCTGCGCTCCGCAAGCCAGAGTACGCGCCTGCGGTCCCGCCTGTCGCGGGTGCCCTCGGGGGCGTCGGCGCGGGGATGGGCGCCGTCGTGGCGGGGCCGGGTGCGGGCCCTTCGCCGACGGGCGGACGCGAGGGGACGGACTCGAGCGGGAGTGGGGGCAGCAGTCGGGAGGATGGGAACGGCGTCGGGAGGGGGATCATGGAGGAGGAGCTGCGCAGTGAGGGCAAGAGCATGCGCAGCGTCGAGGGTGGGGGGAAGCGCTGGGGCCGGACGGGCTAGACGGCGCGCGGTGCGCAGGCTGGGCTCGAGCGGCGTCGAGGCGTCGCCCGGCTCGCCCTCGTCGTTTCAGTCTCCCCTTCCCCTTCCCATTCGGCATCCGGCTTCATCCTCTCTCGCCCGCACCTCTCAGCCTCCCTCTCCGCTCCGTTCCGGTCGTCGAGCCTCGCATACGCTCGACCGCGATTCTCTTCTTCTTCTCTTCCCTTCTCGCCTCTCCTCCTTCTGACCCCCGCCTGTGACCACTCTGCACCCCTGACCCCACGCTCTCCCTTCTTTATCGCCTCGCGACTCCTCCCCTTTGCCAGCACTAGCACCCCAGGTTCCTGCCCTGAGACAGACAGACACTCGTAATGACGCCCTATTTTGCGCGCGCGCGCGCTTCGTCGTGGCGCTGCAGCCCATGCTCACGCTTCGAGGTCCCACCTCGTGAGAGCGCTGGACGCGCGGAGCCGAGAGAGAATCAGGCCAGGCGGGAAGGGCTGTGCAGTGCAGGCGCTGGGGCGCGCAACCGGGGAGCACGGGGAGGGATAAAGACGGAGGCGGTACAGCAGGAGAGGACGGGCGCGCGAGGAGGACGAGAAGAGGGGACACGGCGCGCCCAGCGCACGGTGAGGCTCGTCTCTGGCGGCGAGAGGCTCAGGGGTCGCTGGCGTTGCGGATGAGCATGCCTGCGCACGAGAACGAGCGAGAAGTCAGCGGCGTGTCCGGGGTACCCACGTGGCCGGTGCCCGTTGAGGGGCAGACCTCGCCCGCACGCACCGCGAGAAGCGGCGAGAGGAGCCAAGCGCGCCGACGACTCACGAACGTTGTTGAGCAGGCCCTGCACCATGTCGAGGTACCTGTTGTCCTCGCCCCTCTGCTCCTTGGCCGCCTCCTCGAGCAGGGGCCTCGCGTTGCGGAACTCGACCTCGAGTTCGTGAGTCGGCGGGGCGGTCGGCGCCTGCGGGGTCGTCACCTGCGTGAGGTCGACCTGGAAAAGCTGGTGCGAGTACGAGATGCGGTCCTTGTGGCGCGAGTGGGTCGGGGGCGTGTCGGGGATGGGGGCTGATGGGTCGGACGGACGAGGTGACGAGGCGTGGGTCAGTATACAGTGCATACAGTGCAGGGGAGGGAACGCCGGGGCGAGGCAAGGCAGGAGCACTCACCGGGCATCTCCAAGCTGACGCTCACGCGCCAGTCGAACCTCCTCTTCGGGCTAAACACGTTCATGTCCGCGACCCTCACCTTCTCGACGGCGCTCACCTTGTTGCGGTCCTTCTGGTCCCTCGTGACGCGGACCTTGCGCCTCGACTGCCCGGGCGCGGGCGGCACGTCGTGGAACGTGTCGAGCTCGCGCGTGTGGGCGTAGCGGACGCGCGCGGAGGGGTACGACGGCTGGGCGGCTTCCTCGACGCGAGAGTTGAGGAGCATGTTGAAGGCTTTGTGCTGGTTCTGCTCGGGGCACAGGAGGTGGGGAGAGGTCACGAGCGGGGAGGCACGCGCGGTCGAGCGCGTCAGTCAGGCGCTGCACAGGATCGAGAGAGAGAGAGCACGACGCACGACCGTCATGTTGCTCTCGAAGCGCAGGCCCGTGTCGTCCGTCAAGACTGCACCCACGTCCACTCGTGTCAGCTTCTGCGGGGTCGCGGACGAGGCGACGAGGCGAGAGCGAAACGCGCGACGCACTCGTCTCTATCGGCACGGGGAGGTGCACGCGCATGCCTCCTGCGCGCGAGTCGACCAACAGGCCCACCTTGGCTTCGATCTGTGTCGTGCACGGGGACGAGTATCAGCACGCGCCGTCTGCCGGACAGGCGTCACAGGGCCGAACGACCCGAAAGGGAGAGAGAGCTCGCCGCACCTCGACCTTGTCCCAATCGAGCTGCGCACAGAACCCCCAGAGCCAATCGGCGACCTCGCGCGTAAACTCGTCGATGGGCTCGACGTTGAAGATGCTGGGCTCGAGGCGCGCCTGCGCAGGCGCTGCCGCCGCCGCTGGTGCTGGTGGAGGAGGTGGCGGCGCGGGGCGTGTTCCCGTCGCGGTCGGGGGCGCCGAGAGCGAGCCGGGCTGAGAAGGGGCAGAGGCAGAGGCGGAAGCGGGTGCGGGTGCAGGAGGGGGCGGTGCGGGCGGGTTGGACGAGATGGAGCTCGAGCGGCGCATGCGCGTTGAAGGGGGCTCCATGGTGCCCTCTGCCTCGAGTTCTGCGACGCGTGCGGCGGCCGAGGGCGTGAGTGGGGCGGTGCCGAGGGGCAAGGAGGGGACGGCGGGGGTGCCGAGCGAGCCGGACGAGCTGGTTGGGCGGGGCCGCTTGTGCGAGCTGCGTGGTCGTGGCTGCTGTTGAGGTGCGTGTCCCTGTGCGTGTGCGTGTGCGGGTTCGGGGGCGAGGAGGGAAGTGAGGGTCGAGGGGGAAGGGCTCGGGGTGGGCGACGTCGTGGGCTGCTGCTGGTGGTGCTGCTGCGGGTGAGGCGAGTCTTGTGACGGAGGTGCAAAGTAGTCCTCGTTTGAGAAGGGCGTGTCGAGTTGGTCGTTCGAGTTGAGGAGCGACGTGATCGAGGGAGAGAGCGAGGGGGAAGGTCGAGCGAGAGAGGGCGGGTTGGCTCGAGGGTGGCCATGAGTGGGAGCAGGGGATTCGCTCAAGGGGGACTGGGAGGCCATCCTGCCGAGTGCACGTCAGAGAGAGAGACAGACAGACTGCGAGGGACAAACAGATGAGATCTACAGTAGCGGCGACTCGCCGCCAAGTGCTCGCGGCCAAACTGTCTGCAGAGGTACCCAGCCCCTCAGAGTGTGTACTGCATGCCACCCACGAGTGCAAAGGCAGAGCAGGCAAAGCTGGCCGTCAGTCCCCCCACTCGCGCTCCCTTACGAGGTGCGAGCGAGTGAGCCTCGGAGCTGACCCCTAGGTAACTCTGCTGGAGGGACTCGCAGGGCAATGCTGCGTTCAAGGCAGCGCAGTGGGAACTCGCACTCGCGCACTACTCGACCGCCATCCGCCTAGATCCCTCGACGGCCACGTACCCGCTCAACCGCGCCGCCGTCCACCTCCGCCTCGCCAACCCGCGCGACGCAGAGAGGGACGCTACCACCGCCTTGGACCTCGAGGGAGGTCACTCGCCAAAGGCCCTCTTTCGCAGGGCAACCGCCAGGAAGGCCCTCGGCAAACTCGAACTCGCACGCGCAGGTGAGCCCGCCCCGGTTGGCCTCCTCTCTTTCCAAGTTGACATCTCGCTCTCGTCGCAGATTTCCAAGAGGCGAAACGCCAGGGCGCAGGAGATGACGTCGACAGGGAGCTTGCCGCACTTGCAAAGCAGCTCGGTGACGCAAAGCTCGACAAGCCCGCTTCGCCGGCAAAGGCCAACGCCGCGGCAAAGGTGCGTCTCTCTCGAGTGTCGCGTGAGAGGGCGAGCTCACGAGTCGTGCCTCCGCAACCTCGGCTTGCCTCCGCGCCCGGCGCGCCCGAACAGACGACCTCGCCCTCGACCGAACGCCTGCGCGCCGCCATTGCCTCTCCCGCTCCTTCCTCTTCCCCCGCCAAGCCCGCCGCCACGGACGGCTTCATGACCGCCGTCTCCTCGCGTCGTCTCACGCCCTCCTCCCCCGCGCCCGCGCCACCGGCAGCGTCCCCCGAACCCGCAGCCGCGCAAGCGCCTCGTGCCGGAGCCTCGTTCGCCGCAAAGAAGGAAGCGCGCGCGGCGAAGCGGTCGATGCCACCCCGACAGGCGCCTGCATCGGCTGCAGCGGAAGAGGAGCAGACTGCGCTTGCCCCCGTGCCTGCAGCGTCGGAGGCTGCGGCCGAGCGGACGACGCGACCTGCTCCCCCTCCCGCGCCTTCTCAGCCTGCAGGCACGACCGCACCGGCCGCTTCTGCTGCAGCCGTCTCTGTTGTCGGGCCAACCCCCCCTGCTGCTTCTTCGCCCTCGCCCGCCTCACCTTTTTCCAACACCGCCATCCCCTCCGCCTTCCTCCTACCCACCTCCGCCACCTCCGCCCCTCCCCCCTCCGCCACAGCCCTCGAAACGCACTTCCTTCTCCACCCACCGCCCTCTCCCTCTCGCCTCGCGCTCCTCCGCGCTCTGGACCCTTCCCCCGCCTCCCTCCGCGCCTTCTTCGGACCAGGGGGCGTCCCTCCCGACCTCCTCAGCGCCATCCTCGCAGAGGTGCTGCCCGCCGCGCTCGCTCAACGGCCGCCCCAGGCGGGAGAGGACAACAAGGAGGAGGAGGGAGAGGAGCAAGGCTGGGTCGCGAGGCTGCTGAGGGGCTTGTGCGCGACTCGGAGGTGGGACAGCGCGGTGCTGTTCCTCGAGGAGGGGGAGCGCGAGGGCGTCGCGAGGGTCTTTGAGAGGGAGGAGGCCAAGTGGAAGGACGCGAGGAGGGCGTGGGGGGTGTAGCACTGCCTGCGCCTGTGGAGGAGGGGCGCGTCGCATGGACCGCTTGTTGCGCGAGTAGGCTTGAAGGGCAACGCTGGCTTGCGTTCCGCGACACAACTCTGGAGGACAGACTCGACACTGGACTGATGATAGATGCTACAACGTAAAGTGCTACAGGGAGTGCTCTGACAGGACGGCACGCACGCACCGCCGCCTGGCCACAGGTCTCGCCGCAGAGCGCGTCTCCCGCTCGCCCAAACTGCGCCGACCTCTCAATCCGACGCCATCCCTTGCTCCCCGTCCTCCTCCTCTCTCTGGCCGCTCCACCCTTCCTCGCTCCCCTCCCCGTCCTCCTCCCACCCACTCTCAGCCCACGCCCTCTCCACCACCTCCCCCAGCTCCCTCCCCGCCTCGCCCTCGACCCCGAGCGCCTCTGCACACGCGACCACGCCCTCGAGCGCGTCCTCGTCAAAGAGCGAGTGCTGAGGCCAGGGGCTGCCGAGTGTGCGCGTGTAGACGAAGGCGTGCAGGGCTGCGAGGCCTGCGAGGGAGGGGAGCACGAGGGGGACGACGGGGAGGGCGAGGTGTGCGGTCGGAGGGGGAGCGAGACGCGCGGTCGGAGGTGAGGCTGAGAGAGAGGAAGAAGGAGAGGGCGGCGAGGAGGGTGGGGTGGGTGGGCCGGCGGGCGGCGCCGCGTCTGCTTGGACGGGACCCGCGCAGGCGGCGAGACGCGCGGCGAGGAGGGGCGAGACGAGCGACCACGGGAGGGCGTGGATCGGGACGAGGACGCGCTGAGGCGGGCCGCGGGCCGCATGGTCGTGGGAATGCGCCGAGGAGGTTGAAGGACAGGTCACGGTGAGGAGGTGCGTCGGCGGGAGGGCGTACCCCTCTGGCAGGCTGGGCGGGGGCTCGAAGACGCAGTCGAGGACGGGCGGCAGCGTTTCGAACGAGGGGGAGGAGCAAGTGGGGCTCGGGGATGGAGGAGAGGGGAGGATGGGCGTGATGCTGTCTCCGCCGGCGAGGAGGCGCGGCGCTGTGCACAGTGACTCGTCAGTCGTCATCTGGAGGGCGCAGTACAACGCGCAGTGATGTCGCGGCGGGCTGAGGAGGGAGGTCATGGGACGCACCGAGGTGAAGGAGCGAGTCGCGCACAAACGCCAGCGGGACGTCGGCGAGCGGGTCGGCTGTCAAAGGCGCGGGTGCACACCACGGAGCCAGCGGGACCGCTTTGCGCGTCGTGGGCGCTTGAGGCATGAGAGGCAGCGAGTCCCGCGTCGCCGGCGGCCAGGGTCCGGGGAGAGCCGCAGAACTGGAGTAGCCAGGCGAGGGCAGCGTGTTGGGGCCCGAGGAGGTTCGCGTACAGGCCATGGTTGAGGAAGAAGGCAAGAGCCCGGTCAAGCGAGCGTAGCAGAGCGTAGCAGAGCGTTGGGACGCGAGAAGGCGGGGGGATCCGCGAGGCTCGGATCCGCCCGTCGATCCGTCCCGAGTCGTGCCTCGAGGAGACGAGCCTCAATGCGAAACTGGCATCGGGCAGCGTCGAGGAGCTCGAGAGAAAAGTGCGAGGAACTGATCCCGAACCCCGGGGCGTGCGACGATGCGGGAGGACGAGAAGGGGTACCAACTGCCGCGACTCTTGAAGGGCCTCTTTCCTCGACGTTGATTGGCGAGGCAAGTCGCTCGCTCTTTCTCCTCCCTCGTTTTGGCTCAATTGACCTGCAGCGGCGATATTCGCCGCGCCTTCCCTTTGTTCTCTTGTCGCAGATCCTGCGAGCGGACGAGGCCCGCGCGTGGAGAAGCGCAGGGCGCAGCAGCGCCGCAGTGTGTACGGACAAGGCGGGACCGTGGACCTGAGAGAAGAGAGCAGGAACCTGCGCGGTGCAAAGCATCGACGAGCTCGCATCGCGCAGCTGAGAAGGTCGAGGGTCTCAGTCACTGCGCTTGGGAAGGTCCTCCGGGCGGCCTTTGAACACTGAGCTCTTTGTTGACGGTCTTCAGAGTTCACTCCTGGAGGGCGGCGTCTCCGGTGCGCGGCACCACGGGCGTCAAGCGAGGCGAGCAAGTGGCAAGCGCCGCAGATCGTCGCACACCGGCCTCCGACCGACCGCATCATTCACCTGCAGCTGGTGCACCGAAAGCAGTGTGGCACCCCCTCGGCTCTTGGCAAGTACTGGGAGAGGGCCCGGCCTGCGCGTCCCCGAGTCGCAAAAAAGAGAGCGGGCAACCTCCTCGCAGACGGAGGGGCTCGAGCTCTCGCCGTCGCAGCGGTCCTCGCGCTTCGCGACCCCGACGGTAAGCTGTCGGGCTTTGACCCAGGTCGTTGGGCTACGGATGCATCTGCTCTAGCACAGGTGCAGGCAAGGTTCAGGACAGCCAGGGGAGGTGTGAACGACCTTCCCCCTCTCCCCGGCCCCCAACGGCCCGTCCAGCGGCGCACACGTCGCGGCGCGGGTTCGGGCGCGTGGCTGCTGTTTGGACGAGTGGCCTCGGGAGGTTGCAAGCAGGCCTGTACCTAATCAGCTCGCCCTCAGTGCTGCACGCTCTCTGCAGCAACCCACTCGAGTGTGCGACGCACCCACCCACCTCGACGACGCACGTTCCCCCGTCACAGGCGTGCCACTTTCGCTCGCTCCCCTCGTCGACTGGCACCCGTCGTTCTCGCCCTTGTACCGCCCGCGCAATCTCACCCAGGAGCTTGATCGATCGAGTGTACAGGACACAATGCGGCCCTGGACAGCGTGGCTCGGCGGCGGCAGCGGGTCCTACTCTCCCCTCCCCGCCTCTCCCTCTCCCTCTCCCTCGACCGTGTCCCTCCCAGGAGGAGGAGCAGGCACCTCCAAGGCACATCACCCGAGTCGTCGCCTCGTCGCCCTCCTCGTCGCAGCCGCAGCGTCGCTCGCCTTCCTCGCCGCCACGGCGCTCGTCGCGGTCGTCCCCGACTCGCACCTCCCCTCGGCCGTCAGCCAGGCCAAGCAAGGCGTCGTCGCATCGTGGCACTGGGACACGGCCAGCGAGGTGCAGGAACTCGCCGACGAGTTTGGCGAGGCCGAGGACTTGGAACCGGCGGCAGGGAGTCCCCGAGAGGGGGAGGGAGAGGGGCGTGAGGCGGACCTGCCTGTCGTTCATGCCGACGGCGAGGTGGACGCAGGGAGCTCCGGGGAGGACGACCTCGACGGCTCGCCTGCCATGGACGAGGATGAGTGCCCGGCGAGCGTCCAGGAGCAAGTCGGCCAGCCCGCCTTCTGGGCAGTGACGGGTGCGTCTCGCTTTACTCTTGCTCAGTCTGCTGATTTGGGTCACTGACTTTAACATTGCCTGCCTACAGAGACGGCCGCGCTGCAGTACGCCATTGCGCCGCGCGAGCACCTCGGCGCCGACATCCCCTCGAGCTGCCTCTCGCACGCCGTCTTCTCGGCTCGTCTCCTCTCTGTCTCTCCCGGGGGCGAACTCGACAGCACCGAGTCACAGACGGTCGTCGCCCTCGACCGCCCTCGTCGCTCGCGAGCCGGATCGTCGTACTCTGTCTCGCTCCCCTCGGACCTCGCCGTCCCTCGCGGGCGATACGCGCTCGACGTCCAGCTCAACTTTGGCTTCTACCGCGGCGTCGTCAATGGCGAACCATGCGGACAGGGCGCCACGACGTGCGACGAGCTGGCCCTGGCGGAGAAAGAGGGCGACCAGCTGCGCTTCATGGGCGAGCCGGTTGAGGTGCTCAGCGCGCACACCATCGAGCTTGGCCAAGGTGCGTGTCTCCGCTGTTCACATCAGATCTCGGCGCTGTACTGACCCTCACACACACGCACGCGCGCACGCAGACTCGGCCACCGACCTCGCCCTGTGCACCGACTTGTCCACGCTCGCGGGACACTGGTCGAGCCTCGCCTTCTTCCCCGCCACGCCCCCTTGCACCCTCGCCACGCCGTCCCTCCCGCTCGCCTTCCTGCCTCGCGAGGCATCGACGTCCCCGCTGTGGGTGCACGTCGTCGGCGACTCGAACTCGCGCAACATGTTCACCCACCTCGCCGCCTCGCTCGGCGGCGGGCGCAAGTTCTCGGCCGCCAAGATTGTCGACTCGCCGACGCACAATGGCACGCACGCGAGTGTCGCTCTGCGCTTCCGCAGCGGAGGGCCGCCTGCGGACGACGAGGGGGCGCTGCCAGACCTTGTCCTCACGTGGCAGTGGTGGTACCAGGCGGCGCCCTCTGCTGCAGAGCTTGCTGCGGCTGGTGAAGACGGTCCCGAGGCAGCCTTTGACGCAGCGGTGCAGGCCAACCGGGAGGAGCTCGTTTCGGTCGTCGACACGGACCTCGCCTCGTTCCTTGCCGCCTCGCGCCTGCAGTCGGCCCTCAAGCAGTCGCCAGCACTGGCCAGTGTCGCTAGCAAGATCCGTCCCCACCGTACCTACTTGTCCCTCGGGTCGCACGGCGAGCAGCTCTCGCTCGCCGGCGTCTCGTCCTCTCTCGACGCCCTCTTCTCCGAGTCGGGCGGCCTCACTCGCGCCGCCCGCGACCGCGCCAACCTGCGCCTCTTCACGACGACGCTCGTCAACGCGCGGTACATCCCTCTCGCACGCTTCCCTCACCAGGACCTCGTGCGCAACAACGCCCTTGTCGCGGCCAAGAACGCGTTCGCTGCGCACCACCCTGCGCTCGGCGGCGAGGGGCGCGTCCTCGACGTCGAGGCGCTGACGAGGGGCATCGTCGACAGCGACGGGTGGATGAAGGCGTCGCGGGCCGGGCCAGACGCGGTGCACTTCCGGGGCGAGGTCTACGATGAGTGGGTTCGAGTCGTGTGGACCGACCTCTTGC
>SOZI01000021.1:108432-178835 GCA_006352295.1 Rhodotorula diobovata | reverse complement strand
GAGAGGGAGAGGGAGAGAGAGAGAGAGAGAGGGAGAGAGGGAGAGAGGGAGAGGGAGAGAGAGAGAGAGAGAGAGAGAACGCACGTCCGCCCGAGACATGCGTTGTCGACGGGTTGAGCTTGCTCAGCAAGAACCGAGCCTGCGAGCCGCCCTGGTCGCACACGACGTAGCGCGGCACGGGGTACCGATCGAGGAGCAAGTCCTGCGCGTCCTCCCTCGGCGCGTCGAGGAGCTGCGCGAGGTTCTCGTAACCCTCCTGCTCGTGGTAGCCCGCCTTGCGCCACTGCGCGATCGTGTCGCCGTGGAAGATGAGGATGTGGAAGAAGGTGTCGAGGAGGAGGATCCGGTCGGGCTGGATCGAGATCGAGTCGAGCAGGACGGCCTCGGCGGGGGTCTCGAGCGCGTACGACATGAGCGTCGGCTGGATCATGACGAGCGAGTTGTTGACGTCCTCCGAGTTGAGGATGTGCCTGGGGTGAGAGCAGGGCGAGAGGAGAGGTCGTCAGCACCGGGTCTGACCGTCCACCACCGCAGGAAGGCGAAAAGCAGCGCCTGACCGGTAGTAGGCCGTCTCGTCCGGCGAGTTGTTGAACACCTGGAGGAACTGGGACCTCCGCAGGTGGAACATGAACTGCGGGTACACGATAAAGTTGTCGTTGAGGCGGAAGCTCGACGGGTCGTCCTTGCGGTACTCGGCAAACTTCTGACACAGGCGGATCAACATGCGGTCGAGCCAGCGCAGCACGTCGGGGCTGTCGTCAATCTCGGCCTTGTAGACGGCGATGCGCGCCATGAGGACCGCGGCCGCCTCCTGGTCAAAGTTGTCCGAGATGGCCGGGTTGCCCGGCTCGGCAAAGTTGCGCGCGATCGTCGTCACCCGCAGGCGGTACTGTCCCGACGAGTGCTGGTAGTGCGTCACGAACTGGATCATGCCGCGCGCGCCGGGCGCGAGCGTCTGGCCCGCGGGCGTCACGACCTCAAAGTAGACGGCGTTGGCCGTGCGGGGCGAGATGGAGCACATCTTCCACGCCGACGTCTGGCCGATGCCGATCTCGGTCTCGCCGACCCAGGCCGACTTCTTGTTGGCCGAGATGGCGTGCCCGATCAGGCCCGACACCTTGAGCTCCTTGGTCGTCTGCGGGCGCGGCGTGCGGGTGGGTGCAACGAGGCGGGGCATCAGTCAGCCTCGGAGAAGCACACACACAGCAACAACCACGAAGGAACGCTTACCTGGACGTCAAAGGTGGCGTTGAAGCCCATCTGGAGGTGGCCCTGGTCGTCCTTGACAAAGACGCGGTGGAACGACTGCTTGAAGAGCGACATGTTGAACGAGTCGGCGAGGATCATGTAGCCGTTGGTGTAGTTGGCGAGCGACTTCATCTCGTGCAGGCCGACCTGGTCGAGGCACCCCATGAACAAGTCGATCGCGTGCCCGTTCTGCGCCGCCCGCCTTGCGAGCGCCTCGTAGAACTTTGTCGCGCGCTTGAAGTACTTGACGTTGTCGCGCTCAATGTCGTGGTGCGACCGGATCGGCTCGCGCAGCTCGACGCCGACGACCATGCCGGGGCCCTCGGTCGCCGGGCCACCGGCGAAGAGCATGATGCGCGCGCCCGTGTTGGGGAAGGTCGTCTCGAGGAGGCCGACGGCGACGCTCATGGCGACGCCCGTGCAGCGCTGCGCGCGGCGGTCGCTCGCGACGGGCCACGGGTCGCGCTGCAGGCCTTCGAGGACCGACGTGAGGCTGAACTCACACTGCGAGACGGGGAGGAGGAAGCGCGCGGCGCCGGAGAGGGCGGGAGGGGGCACGTTGGCCGGGGGTGCGCCCGGTCCGCCCTGGCGCGAGGGCGGCGCGAGGCCGAGCATCTCCATGATCGACTTGGTCGTGTACTCCTTGGTGCCGCGGAACACGAACGACTTGGGGCACTCGGTGTAGCCCAGCTCGTGCACTTGGGTCTGGGGAGGGTGTGTGCACAGGCGTCAGGAGAGCGTCACCTCGAGGATGGAGTGTGAGAGCCGAGTTAAGAGGGCGCACCATGGTGCCATAGGTGATGAGGCCGACGAGGGCGTGGGGCGGGAGGAGGCTGAGCGAGACGATGATGCTCTCCTTGAGGGCCTTGAGGTCGTCGTCCTCGAGGCACGTGTCGACGACAAAGAGGAAGACGGGCGGGATCTGGGCGGGGCGCGACAAGGTGTACTCGATCGTGGTGTACTTTGGCAAGAGCTCGGCGGGCAGGTTCGAGGTCGAGATGTCCTTGTAGTGCGGGGGGAAGGCGTTGCGCTGGAGGCAGAAGGGGCAGATCCACAGCTTGCCGCGGACGTCGATCTGGCAGTACGGGTTGAGGATGGCGCGGCAGGGGGCCTTGCAGGTGACGGGTTCGTACAGGACCGGGGGCAGGTCGGGCCGCTCCTTGAGGGGCGTGTAGAGCTGTGCGCGCGCGGGTGGGGTGTTGGCATCTGTCAGTCTCGTTGTGCTCGACTGGGGCGGTCGCGCTCGAAGGAAGGGGGGAACTCGAGACGCACCGCTCCGATGGGGACGACGGTGCGGGTGGCCTCGATGCGACTCCCGGCCCAGACGTTCCACGAGAGCCTGACGCCGTCGCGGTCCTCGACGTCCTCAAAGTCGAACGCGCGCTGACCCGACATTGTAGCGGGGGTTGGCGCGACGCGGGTGGTTCAAGGAGGAGGAGGGGGGGACGTGTCGGAGGAGGAGTTGTCGAGGTGACGAGGAGTCGCGGGCGTCTCTGGGTGAGAGAGCGGGGCGAGTCGGGGTGTGCGAATGGCACTAGCTCGCGTTGGGTCGCCGTCGAGCTGTAAGGACGAGGGCGGGAGATGGGTAACACACGACGGACTCGGAGGAGCAGCTGCACGCGAGGACGACACTCGCCCCCTCCCCGCCCCCTCGCCTACCTGCCAACAGGGTGCACAGCTCCTCACTCCCACCCAAGCAACCTGCACACGGGCCAACCAGCGCCCCTCGTCCCGCCTCGATCCACCTCGCCGTCGCCCCTCTCTCCCCGCCTCAAAAGGGTCAGCTCCCCTTCACCGCCCTCTCCCTCGCTTGCTCAAGACTGGTCTGACGAGTGCTTGAATCACTCAAGACTGACCCCTTTGAAGCGCCCATAGGCCCGTCTACCCCGGCCCGAGCCAACTTGGAACCCTTGCTCCTCTCCCTCCCAGAATCCGCCTCTCCCTCTCCGCTTCTACTCTACAGCGCCTAGCCTCCCATGCGCTCCACCCTCGCCCTCCTGAGCAAAGCCTCGCGCGCACCCTTGACCTCCAAGCAGGCCAACAAGGAGTTCTACAAGGGTCCGTCGCCCTCGTCCGCGCCGCCTCCCTCTCTCGCCCGTGCACTCGCGCTGACCCTCGTCCACGCAGGCACCGGTTCCTTCCCCGGTCTCGGTCCCAAGCGCCAGGGACGTCACTCGCCCGGGTCAAAGGCGCCCTACATCCTCATGCAGGAGCGCATGCGCACCTTTGTCGTCCCCGACAACCTCAACTCCTGCGGCGTGCGTCCCACCTTTTTGGCTCTGTGCTTCTTGAAACGGTTTGGGAAGCACAGCACTGACACCCTCACCCCCGCTGCAACCGCGCAGCTCAAGCCCTACGTCGCCAAGACGGTCAAGGTGGACCCGCGGGCGAGCAACTGGCCCATGGCCGACACCAAGCCCTCGCTCGACTCGAAGCGCGGCGGGCTGTTTGGGCCCAACGGGTTCGACGGTCACTACTACCTCCAGCTCGCAGAGGCGATGGGACGCGGCGAGCGGGGCAACAAGGCGTGAGGGCGGGTCTGAGCGTGGGGCCTGTGTCTCGGCGGGCGGGATGAGGGGAGGGGAGGGATAGAGTCTCGGAGTCGTGTCTGTACTCCTAGCGCATACATACTCACTTCATCAGGACGTTGCGAGTCCCTGTGCCGTCCCTTCCGACTCGCAGCCTTCCAAGGCGACGCTGCGACTCGGAAAGCTCCTTGCTGTCTCGCCTCGTTCGGCGGGGACGCCCCGAGGAGGTGCCCATCCCAGCACTGCAGAAGTGCCGCATGAAGCAAAGCGCCGAAAGAGGGTGAGACGGATGGTGGGCCGCCTCGCCCGGCTCGTTGTTCGAGTCGAGGGGCAGCAGAGCGCTAGCAGCCTCATCTCGTGCCTTCACTCCCATCTCATTCAGCTTGAATCAGTCAGTCGCCCCCACAGGGCTGTCATTGCGGTCAGAGGGCTGACCGTCCCCCTTCGCAGTGTCGTCTTGCTGCGTCGCCATTGTCGGGGTGGGCCTGGTCGGCAAGCAGGTTGTCCAACAGCTGACGAGTCCCGCGCTCGCCGGGCTCTTCAAGATCGTCAGCCTCACCAACAGCAAGCACACGCTCGCCCTGTCGCCCTCGGCCCCGAGCCTCGACGCCCACACGCTCCTCTCTCTCCTCCCCGCCTCGTCCCAGCCCCTCCCGGACAAGGCCTCGCACCCGGCCGCGTCGTACGCCCCGGCGAGCCCCGCAGAGCTCGTCAAGAAGCTCGCGGCCGATGCCCGCGCGAACAAGCAGCACACGATCCTCATCGACTGCACCTCGGACCTCTCCGTCACCGAGCTGTACCCGGCCGCCATCGCGTCGGGCCTGTCGGTCGTGACGCCCAACAAGAAGGGCTTCTCGAGCTCGTCGGACCTGTTCCAGCAGATCGTCGACGCCCAGTCGGCACCCAACGCGGGCCTCGTCTACCTCGAGGCGACCGTCGGCGCCGGGCTGCCCATCATCTCGACCCTGCGCGACCTCCTCAAGACAGGCGACGAGGTGACCAAGATCGAGGGCGTCTTCAGCGGCACGATGAGCTACATCTTCAACAACTTCTCGCCCGCGACGCCCGCTGAGGGGCCGGCGCCCAAGTTCTCCGAGGTCGTCAAGGTCGCAAAGGAGAACGGTTACACCGTCAGTGCTTGCCAGCGCCTGTCCTGCGAGTTCACAGAGGACGTCGAGCTGACCACGCGGTCGGTTCCACCACTCGCACAGGAGCCCCACCCCGCCGACGACCTGTCCGGCTCGGACGTCGCCCGCAAGCTCACCATCCTGTCGCGCCTCCTCTCGATCAACCCCTCTTCCCTCGCGGCGCTCCCCTCCCTCCCCGAGGGCTACGCCTCGCTCTCGACCGAGACCCTCATCCCCTCTGCCCTCGCCGACTGCCCGAGCGGCGACGAGTTTGTCGAGCGCCTGCCGGGGCACGACGCCGAGTTTGACCAGCTGCGCAGCGAGGCAGAGAAGGAGGGCAAGGTGCTGCGCTACGTCGGCGTGATTGACCGCGAGTCGGGCGTCGTCAAGTGCGGCCTCGAAAAGTGCGCCTCCCTCCCCCTCTTCCCCCCTGTCTCCCTCTCTTCCGCCTGTCGCTGACACGCGCACACGACCCCCGCCCGCCCGCCCGCCGCCCGCACACCCACAGGTACCCCGTCTCGCACCCGTTCGCCTCGGCCCTGAGCGGCAGCGACAACATTGTCGCGTTCCACACGGCGCGGTACTCGCAGCGCCCGCTCATCGTCCAGGGCGCCGGCGCAGGCGCGGACGTCACGGCCATGGGCGTCGTTGCTGACGCCATCAAGGTCGCCGAGCGCATGGGCGTCAGGGTGCACCTGTAGGTGGAGATGGAGATTGGGCGTGCGGGGCCTCGACGGGGTGCGGAGGAGGAGGTGCTGGCGGCGGGTGAATGGGTTGAAAAGGCGCTGCGTCTCGCGCTCAATCCAGCCGACTGGTCTGTTTTGCGGAGGCTCTGAGTAGGGAGAGCGGAGATGGCCCGACGCGCACAAGGTCAGGTCGAGCGAGTCGAACGCTCGACGCGACGACTGTGAGCCGACGAGGCGGTGCAACGAGTAGGCCCTCGATCCCCGGCCCCTTCACACACACTCTCGCTTGCTGCTGTCTCGATGGCTGCCCTGTCCGACAGAGAGCAGGTCGCATGTATAGCGCGGCCGGTGACTCTGCCGTGCGGCCGCGTCATGCCAAACCGCCTCGTCAAGGTGCGCCCAACTTCAGCCGTCCCCGACCGCTGATCAACAAGGGACTCGCCTCGCGCGCGCTCAGCTCACGATGGTGTGACGATTCTGCACACAGGCTGCCATGGAGGAGATGCTCCCGCCCGAGCTGCAGGAGGCGCTGTACGAGGTGTGGGCCGAAGCCGGGTGGGGTATGGTCGTAACGGGTGCGCACACCCTCTCCCTGTACTCCGGCTGCGCCCAGCTGACACGACGAGGACCGTCCAGGCAACGTCCAAGTCTCGCCAGCGCACCTCGGCACCCCACTCGACATCGCCATCCCTCCTCGACCCGTGCCCCCCGCGACCCTCGCGTCCTTGTCGCGCTGGGCCCGCTCAACGCGCCCGACCTCGTCCCGCGCTCCCCCACTCGCCATCCTCCAGCTCAACCACCCGGGCCGGCAGTCGATGCGCTTCGTCTGCGGCCGCTCGCCCTCGTCCCCCGCGCTCGCACCCTCGGCCGTGCCGCTCAACGTCGCAGGCCCGCTCGGTCGCGTCCTGTGGGGCACCCCGCGCGCCATGACAGGGCGGGACTTGGACGAGGTCGTCGAGGGGTTTGTCAACGGCGCGAGGGTCGCCAAGGAGACGGGGTGGGACGGCGTGCAGCTGCATGCGAGCCACGGATACCTGCTGGCGTCGTTCCTGTCCCCGAGGGTCCGTCACGGCCTCTGCTGCTTCCTTCCTTCGCTACCTGCTGGGGTTCAGGGCGGCTGATCGAGGTCAGTGCCGTGCGTGCAGGTCAACCGCCGCACCGACGCCTATGGGGGCTCGGCGCGCAAACGCCTCGCCCTCCTCTTCCGCATCGTCGACGGCATACGCGCAGAGTGTCCGCAGAGTGACGGGTTCTGCTTAGGCGTCAAGCTCAACTGCTCCGACTTCGTGGTGAGTCGCCGCGCACTGACGCTGTTGGCGTTCGCCACTGCACGACGAGTCGCTGACATCGGGCGCGCCGTGCCTCGCGACACAGAAAGGCGGGCTGACAGTGCGTCTCTCTCTCTGGACTCACAGACTGCGGGCCCCGCTGACGCCGATTCACCCGCACGCAGGAGCAAGACGCGCTCGATAATGTCAAGTGGATTGCCGAGCACGGCGGAGTAGACTTTGTCGAGATCAGTGGCGGAGACTACGAGAGTCCAGGTGCGCTCCCACGCGAACGGGCGAGCTGCGTGAGCGGAAGTCGCAAGGCCGCCGCCCGTGGCTCCGCTCCGTCTTTGCTTTCCTCAAGCTGACTCGCCCGCACCTGCGCTCAACAGAGTTCATGACTCCCGATGCGACACCGAAACGACCCTCGACCTTCGCGCGCGAAGCCTTCTTCGACGCCTTTTCGCAGCGCGCCCGCTGGCTCCTCTCGACCCTCCCCCCCTCGACGCTTCCCTCCCCCGCGCCCCTCATCCTCCTCACAGGCGGCCTCCGCACCCGAGCCGGCATCTCCCGCGCCCTCTCGACGTCATCCAAGTCCCCTCCCGCCGCCGACCTCGTCGGCCTCGCCCGCCCCGCCGCCGCCGACCCTTTCCTCCCTCAGACACTCCTGTCCCCCTCCGTCCCCTCCAGCGCGGCCCGCGCACCCGCGTACGACCCACTGCACGGCGTGCGGTGGCTGCGCACGCTCTTCAGGTGGGTGGCCGTCGCCGGACCGGGCCTCGACGTCCTGTGGCACACGATGGCCCTGCGGCAGGTTGCGCTGCGGCGCGTCGCGCAGCGCAACAGGGGCGTGAGGGAGGTGCAGAGGGCTGGGGCGGGCGAGTACGAGCTGCGCGGGTTCTGGGGGATGGCGTGGAGCGTGTGGGTCGCGCCTGTCGTGCCCGCGTGGGTCGTCGGGGCTGCCGGGGCGCTGCTGTTCGCGTTGGTGGGGCGTGGCTGGAAGTGGGCGTAGAGCGAGATTGTATCCCTGTGCAAGACCGTGTGCAGCACCTTCTTGGGCTGCGCATTGCACCGCACAGTCGAGAACGCGTTCGGCAAGCGACGTGGGCCTTCCCAAGCTCGCGCACGAAACCGCCTCGAGCGCCAGTGCATTAAGGACGGGGAGCTGCGAGCCAAGGATGCATGACGCAGCGATAAGGTTACAACACGGAGCGCAAGAGAGGAACTTTTGACAGCCCCTCGCAGTCCTACATGGACCACCTCCACTCGACCCGGTTTCACGAGCGGTTCGCGAACGAGCGCAGGTACTCGTAGTCGTCGAGGTTGTCCTCGACCGTCTTGAGCAGGTCGTCCGACAGCGGCTTGTCCTCCTTGGGCTTGGTGGGCGCCTTTGCCGGTTCGGCATCGGTGGACGTCGACTCGGAGCGACGCCCGACGCCCGTGCTCTTCTCGGCGTCCTCGTGCCAGCCCTTCCACTTGGCGAAATGGTCCCTCGTCGCGCTGTTCCACTCGAGCATGTCCTCGCGGAAATCGATCCCGACCGCGGCGCAGTACTCGCTCACGACCTTCTTGGGGTCCTCGAGGAGCTTCTCGGCCTCGACGACGAGCGGCGCCTCGCCCGTCTCCTCGCGGATAAAGTCAAACAGCCGCCGCGACTCCTTGTAGCCCATCTCGCTCGGGTCAAAGTAGTCGAAGCCCGTCTTGGCGCCCGGGTAGCACAGGCGGGCGTACGAGGGGACGGCGCGGCGAGGGTGTCGGATGAGGAACGTGTGCTTGATGTGCGGTTGCAGGAGCGCGCTCGTCGGGATCACGGTCGGGTTGTTCGCGGTCGTCGACGTGCCCTCATACGACGGCGCGACAGAGCCGAGCGGCTTCGACAGGTCCGTGATATACGACGCCATGTCTTTGCTGAAGACTCGCTTGGTTGGGTGCGGCGTTGAGACGTCCTTCCATGCCTACTCGGGGGGGCCGGGTGAGAAGGGGTCAGGGTGGGTCATCTGGCTGCTGTCCCTTGCAGCCGACTCGACTCAGGGCCCTCGCGAGGATGACCGAACGCACCTTGTCGTACGTGTAGTCCCAGTGCTCGCTCTCCTCGCACGTCTCCTGGCTGAAGCGCTTGTGGACGCGCTCCTTCGAGTAGTACCACGACTCGCCCATGGGCTCGTGCAGCACGTGGAACTCGTCCGGCCGGGTGAGGAACATGCACTCGACCATGGTCGAGCACGACCGAGGGTGGCTCCACAGGATGATGGTCGCGGGACGGTCGGACGACGAAGAGGCCTTGACGGCGGGCGCTGATTCGGACAAGCCAGATGCGTCGGGCGACATGGTGCCGAGAGGACGAAGGGAGGAGTTGCGGGGGGCGGTGGTGGGTGTGGGGGAAGGGTGTGCAGCTGGGTGTTCGAGCGAGAGTGTCGAGACGGGGCAAACGGCGGTCCTGATTGTACGCGACACTGGCAAAAGGGAGCGGTCGTCGAGGAGGAGACGAGAAAGAGGGTCGTCTCCGTCCGAAGTCCCCAGAGGCCAAAGCCCTTTGCAGGACCTCCGGGAGAGCTCGTCCCGTCCGATGGGGGAGATGACGAGCTGAGAAACTCTTGACAGCGGGGCAGCGATTGGCTGCGTCGATCTAACGCGTTGCGCCGCGGCGTGCACTCCTTCTCTCCGCGACAAAGTCAACTTCGAGCGCTCTCTCTTCCCCGGCCTGCGCGTTCTCTGCTGACCCCGACCCGCCATGTCACTTGCCGCAAGGTCGCCGAAAGCCCTCAAGCGCGCACTCAAGGAGCTGAAGGCGCGCGAACAGCTCGCGTCGACGTGGCTCGTGCGCCTTGGCCTCTTTCTCGCCCTCGCGGCATGGGCCTACGACGAGTACTACGGCCGCGTAGCAAGTGGCACGCAAAAGGCACCTGCACAAGGCACGGGCAAGCAGCTGTTGCTGTATGTGGGCGGAGCGTGAGTTTCGGCCCCTCCCCGGAGGCCTCGGTTGCGTGCTAGTTCTGGCGTGCTGCCGAGCTGACGACGCCTTTTGCATGGGCCTCGAAAACCGGTATTCAGGATGGGCGTCGGCAAACTGGCGCTGCGGTGGCACTTCATGCGCGAGCGGAAAGAGCTGGGTGCGCTTCGTCCCGTGCGCGGAGTCGAGGAGGTCGTTGTTGATCAACGCAGAGCTGACGTCGCCCGCTCACACAGACGAGCAACTCCTCAGTGATGAGTCCGACGCATCGCGGGAACGACGCACAAAGCCCAGCAAGAGGGACAAGCGGCGTTGAGAGTACGCGCCAGTTGCCTGCACGTCCCGCAAAGTGCCTTCGCGCCGCTCAACCCAGCACACGGGCATCCCAGGAACGAAAACAGAAGATCTTTGACCCGGCGACGAGCCAGGCAAGGGCAGCGCGAGGCGCACGAACGCACGAGGTCGTCAAGACGCAGCGACGAGTTGAGCCCGGCCCCCCGTAACGCGGAGGGGGTGCGTGGATGGGGTTTCGCCCGCGTAGTGCACGATCGACGGGTCTGACCAGCATAACGAGACGCTTCGTATGCGGCCCATGAGGCTCGAGAGTGACCTGGGGGGGAGCTTGCGAGGAGCGGAGCCTCGAGAGAGCAGGGGGAGCGCAGACAGCGAGGTCGAAGCGTGCCGTCGGGAACTGCAGAGCTCCGTATCGCAGCGCAGCAGTCCACCAGCCCCCAAGATGCGAGAGTCAGCTTGTCGAGCGGACAAGGAGGGAGACCCGAGAGCTAGTAGCGACTTCGCCTCGACCCTTCTCCGCCTGCTCGCCGGTAGAGCGACTCGCCGGAGTAGACATGGGCGCACTGTTCAGCCGTGTACGCCCGCGTTCTCCAACAGCTCCTCCTCACTCCTCCCGCTGACCCTGACGTCGACCCTTGTGCACCGCCCCCGCTCCTCATCTACCACGACGACTCCCTGCGCACAGCCAAAGGACGAGAACTACGACACGCTCCTCGCAAAGCTCCAGACCCAGATCGCAGCGCGCCAGGCCCGCCTGCAGCAAATCCGCCTCCGCGAGCGTCGCGCCAATGCGCTCCTCATCACCTACGGCCTGGCGTGCTGGATCTTGTACGCCATCCTGTGGTACTTTGGCATCGTCGGGGGTCGACACGGGCCATGGCCAGTAGCCGCAGCGGGAGGCGCGCCCGTCGTCCTCGGGCCCATCGCGTGCGTCCCCCTCCTCGCCGCCTCCCGAGAGTTTCCCGAGCTGACACGAGACGCGCAGCATCATCTTCACCCGGAGAGCATCGCGCTGGTTTTACCACCGCAAGGAGGACAAGGAGGGTAAGCCTGAACGTTCCGACGCTCGCCCGCTCGCATGTTCGCACAGAGCTCACCTTCAATCCGCTCTCCCACTCGCAGAGAAGCAGCTCAAGGTCCTCGTCAAGCAGAAGCAGGACAAGGTCGAGGAGATCAAGAAGAAGACGGGCTACTACAGAACGCGGGACCTGCTCGAAAAGTACGACGAGGCGCTGCGGAAAGGGGTCAGTTAGCGTCGGTTCACTGTCTCCCTCCTGCTTGCCTTGACTCATGCCTTCATTCTGCCAGCCTGCATCCGCGCCGTCTACGCCCGCGAAGCAGCCCGCCAAGGCAGGCGCCAAGCCCGCCGCAGCCCCTTTGCCCGGCACGCCCAGCACACCTCAGGGCGCCGCTGCCCGCCCTGGCACACCCGCCGCCGCGGCCACGACGCCGCAACAGCGCGCCCTCGCCAACGTCAACGCGCCAGGTACCCCAGCGCAGGCCCCCTTCCCCGGCGGCGCACCGTCCGGGGCCTTCCCGCCTCCGCCGCTCCCGCCGTCGACGCCGCAGCCGCGGACACTCCTCGACAAGGTCGCCGATGCGCTCCTCGGCGTCGCGCCCGAAGAGGCGAACCCACTGAACCGCTATGCGCTGATCTGCGGGCAGTGCTACGCGCACAACGGCCTCGCCAAGAAGGAGGAGTTTGACTTTGTCCGTGAGTCGGCTGTTCCCTCGCCTTCTACCTCGGCCCCGGTCACATCGTCGGAAGCTATTGTGTAGCTAGCACAGACTGACATACCTGTCCTGTCCTTGCCGCCGCAGAGTACCGCTGCCCTCGCTGCGGCTATTTCAACCCTCCCCGACGTGCACCTGCATCGACAGTCGCTGCCGGCGGCCCGCACCGACACCGCCGCGTCGTGTCAGAGGCGGCGCCTTCCCCTCTGGCTTCGTCGTCTGCGCGGCCGTGGGCCGCACAGGACGCGGACGAGTCGCGCGAGTTCGACGAGGAGGACAATGGGGAGATGCGGGAGGTGCGGGCCGAGGAGGCGAGCGCGGGGAAGAGTGGCTCGGGTGGCAAGACGAGCACGACGGCACTCAGGGAAGGTGGAGAGGCGCGCAGGAGGCGGAAGAAGGAGGTCGGCGAGGATGAGGTTGACGTCGAGGACCGGATGGACACGTCGGACTAAGAGCGTGACTCGAATGCTCGCTCTCAGCGCCTAATGCAAAGCAACTGGTCTGCAACATTGTGGAATGGCTGCCAGGGAAAGAGCCTCGTCGAGGAAAACTGCGAGACACTGGCTGCACCGCCCACCGAAGCGTCGGCGACATCGTCTCGGTCGTCGTCGAGTTGTCGACGAACCAACCGCCCGCTCAGTCGACAGAGCGCACCAATTTGTCCGCGTCTGCTCGAGAGATCGCCTGCCTGCCTCGCCAGCTTCCAACCCGCAACCCCGCGTCGCTGTTGCTGCAGCCAAGGACGAGCCCCCGTCCGCGCCCCGGCGTCGCTGTTTGTGCACGCCCCTGTGCCGGTTCAGAGCTGGTGCTCAGACTCCCCTGAAGCTCAGCAACTATGAACGGTACGCCCTGCGTTGTGCACTGCCCCGAGCCCACCGTGTTGGCTGACGCTCGTCGGTCTCCCCCCCTGGCCAGGGTACCCGCCGCCTCAACCGATCACGTCGCCGTTCAATCAGCCCTCACCTCTGACCGCACCGAGGCCGCAACCCCCGCCCAGCGCCATCCCCTCTGAGCGACTGGCCAACACGGCAGACGCCTGGGCCCGCGGCTCGACAGCGTCTCCCGCCCCTCCCCCGAGCATGACGTCCCTCAATGCTGCGTACGCGCCGGCACCTCAGCCACCCATGCCGCCTGCACCCCCAGGCGGGTACTACCCCGGCGCACCTTACGGTGGCGGGCCTCAGGGCGACTACCTGGGAGGCCCTCCGCCCCCTCCTCCTGGCGGACACCTCGCGCCGCGCCCGGCGAGCTACGCCGTCGGCCAGTCTGTCCCGCAGAGCATGTACGGTTCTCCCGCAGACCCCATGCAAGGCCGGCCCGCGTCATACGCAGCGCCCATGACGGGGCCGTACGGTGCCATGCCGCAGCCTCCACCACCGCCGCCGCCGACGCAGCCAGGCTACTTCCCGCCGCAGCCTGTGTCGTCTCAGCCCCAGGGAGGGTACCTCACGCCGGCGCCGCCGTCGATGATGGGAGGTCCGCCGCCCTCGGTGCAGGGGCAGAACGGCTTCGTGCAGCGTCCGCCGCGCGCGGCGAGCATGCAGCCGAGCGACTTTGCGGCGCTCAGCGGGGGCTTTGACGCGATGAGTCTCGGTGGCGGCGGTGGTGGAGGTGCGCCGGGCGGGTACCTCCCGGGCAAGCAGGGGAGGCCGAACTACTACGCCAACCCGGAGGACGGGCCGCCGCACAAGCTCGCCGTCACGCACCCTGACGTGCGTCCTCTCTCGCTGATCCTCTATAGATGGGGAGCTGACTGATGAATGGACGCTGCAGCAAAACATGCTGGCATCGATGCGCGAGACGGCACTTGCGAACGGTGGCGACCCGCAGCGCAAGGTGGCTTGGGCGAAGCAGGTGCTCAAGTTCATCGAGCGGCATCAGGTGCGCCTCACTGCCTCCTCCTTACCAATCTTGAAAGCCGCCACTGACTCCCCGGATCGCATGCAGGCCTCGGCGGGCGAGTCGTCGAGGATCAGCGACCCGACCCTCGTCCGCTGGACCGACGAAGCGCTCAACCACATCCTCGCCTCAGCATCATCCGCCAACCCCGTTCCCCTCGCTCTGTACCTCCGCGGCGACCTCTCCGCCTCGGGCTCGTTCCCCTCGTACCGCTCCAAGGACCTCAAGTCGTCTTTCCGCGACTTTGAGGCCGCCGCCAACGCCGGCTACGTCAAGGCGTGGTTCCGCATCGGCCGTGCGTACGAGGACTTTGGCGACATCCGCCGTGCGGTCGGAGCGTACGAGAAGGGCGTCGAAAAGGGTGACTGCGGGAGCACGTACCGCCTCGCCATGGCATACCTGCTCGGGCAGATTGGCGTGCAGGCCGACATTCCCAAGGCGCTCGGGCTGCTCAGGCGTGCGGCGGACTCGGCAGACCTCGATACGCCGCAGCGTGAGTCGGCTTGCTTCCTCTGCTCGCGCTCGTGCTGGGCTTCGGGGCCCGCGCACGCGCGCGTGCGTCCTTGAGGGGACACGTGCTGACTCGTCAAGACATGCAGCCCCGTACATCCTCGGCATGCTCCTGAGCGGTGAATTCGACTCGCCCAGCGTGCAGCTCGACAAGAGCCAGATCCCGATCGACATGGACGAGGCAAAGTGGCGGATCGAGCGTTCGGCGTACCTCAGCTTTGGTCCCGCGCAGTACAAGATGGTACGCCTCTTGCGTGCTTTCAGTCGAGGAGACAAGCGAGACTGACGACTCGCTGCGCGCAGGGCTACGCCTACGAATACGCCTCGCTGGGTTGCTTGTTCGACCCGCTCCTCTCCGTGCAGTACTACGCTCTCGGTGTGTTTGACTATTATCACCCGCGCAATTGACGCACTGACCCCTCTCTGGTTTTGCAGCGTCGCAAAACTCGGAGGTCGAGGCCGACATGGGTGCGCCCTCGCGTCTCTCGCTCAGCTCGGGCTCTCGCACTGACGCACGCCTGCAGCGCTCTCGAAATGGTACCTGTGCGGCTCCGAGGGGCACTTCGAGGCGAACGAGAAGCTCGCCGTCACGTTTGCCGAAAAGGCGGCGGCGCGGCAGCACCCGTCGGCCGAGTTTGCGCTGGGCTACTACCACGAGGTCGGCATCGCGGGTCCGATCGACCTCGAGAAGGCTCGGCGGTGGTACAGCAGGGTGCGTTGCGTCCCACTCACCCTTGCGGCACAGACACTGATGAGACGCGCTCTGTCCCCGGTTCGCAGGCGGCGGGTCACGGCAACGAGGACGCCAAGCAGCGCCTCGACGCCCTTCAGCAGTCGAATCCTGCTGCGCTCAACCGGACGGACCACGACGCGCACCTCGAGAACAAGCTCGTGCGCAAGCGCACCCAGGCCAAGGTCCGCTCGGACGCCCAGCGAGAGCGCCTCGCGGCCAACAAGCTCGCGTCCAACCTCTCTGGCGGCAACCTCTCTTCGTCGCAGGGCCCGAGTGGTCCGCGCCCGCCACAGATCAATGTCCAGGCCGCGCAGGGTCAGTACCAGCCGCACCAGCCTTACCGCCAGGGGACGGGCGGCTCGACCTCCTCGGGTGGGTACGCCTCGAGCTCGTACCGCCGCAACACGATCAAGCAGGTCGAGGCCGCTGTGCAGATGGCACCGCCGCCGCCGGCGACACCCAACCCGATGCGCCCGCCGCCGTCGCAGCAGCAACTGCAACAGCAGCGGTACCCTTCGCCGGGCCCGAACCGCCCGCAGAGCTACCAGCTGTCGGACGTACCGCCTTCGTCTCTGCCGACGACGCAGCGCCCGCAGCAGCAGGCGTCGAGGCCGCAGACGATCCCTGTGTCGCAGCAGCTCGCCGACCAGCACAAGCCGGCGACGTTCGCCGAGATGGTCCGTCCGCCCTTCCCCCTCGTTCCTCCTGTTCTCGCGAGCTCACGCTCCTATCTACCGCAGGGCATCAAAACCAGTAAAGCCAAGAAGGACGATTGCATGATCATGTGAATACGCAGTGTCGCGCTCGCCAGAACGCGCCCCCTCCTGCGTCTGCCCTCTGCCCTCTCCGATACCCCTCCCCTCTCGCCGGCCCTCCTGCCACTCGCTTCTCTCGACCTTGTCTATACCCTTTTCGCGCCCGTCGCGGCAACCTGTTTAACTGATGGACGGTGCAGTAGAACGAGCCGAGGAGGGAGTGACTCGGACTGGATCGAAGAGCCTTGTCGACCCTTTCCCGCTCTCATGCTGCTTCCTCCGAGCACCTCATGCAAGTTGTCAGTGTCTGCATGTCTCCTGAATGTGCCACGTCGCAATACGTACGAAAGCGGAGGCGCCGTCGCGTTGCTACCCCCCAGTCGCTGCCTCTGCGTCTCTTCCTCCTCGAGCCATCGCGTCAACCGCGTCGCACGCTTTGAGCAGCAGCACATGTCCCTCCTACGCGACTCTGCGGCCGGCGCCCTCGTCCTGTCACTCCTCCTCCTCCCCGCGTACTTCTTCCTGCCTTCGCTCGTCGCCCCACTCGTGTCGACCGCCCGCGCCCTCCTGTCGTCCTTCCTGTGGGTGTGCGGGCTCGCCATCGTCGGAGTATTTGTACTCGGCACCGCCCTCTTCGCCGAAAAGGCCTACCGTCGCTGGTATCTCAAGGAGGAGCGCCCCACACCTGCGCCTCGGAGCGATGACGGCGTCGGACGAGGAGGCAACTTGAAGACGGCGCACGGCACGACGCAGCTCGCCACTGGGTCCCAGATCGACGCGGCGGCCGAGAAGGTCATCGAGCGGCTCGAACAGAGCAGCGTCGGCCGGCTCGTGCGGCGCAAGGTGCGCGGCGCGACTGGCAAGCGCGGCGGCGGCGGCGGACCGGGCGATGTCGAGCTGAAGGAGCTCAAGCGCGGCGTGGCGGGCACGACGGCAGTCAGGAGGGCACCGCCGCCGCCTCCTCCTCGCTGAGGTTGTCGATGAGTCGAGGTCCGTCGCTCTCTCTGCTCTCCGAGTCCTCCTCGTCGAGCGACAGAAGGCTGACTCGCTCCTCGAAACAGGCTTGCACAGGCGCGACGAGATGTACTGCGAGAGAGCCGTGTAATTGCGAACTGATGGCACGGACAAAGATCGGGGCGACAGCTACGGCGAGAGAGAGAGGAGAGACCTGCAAGCGAGAGACACGACCGGCGCGTCTCACCACCCTCCCGTGAGCTGGTTCAGCAGCACCTGCGCCGCGTCCTGCGTGTTGACGTGCGCGCCACCGCCGAGGAACGCCGACAGGTCGAGCTCCGGCCCAGCGTCGGCCAAGCCGTTCGCACCGGCAGGTCGCGGCGTCGCGCCGAGCCCGCTCGCGTCTACACTGCCACTGCCACCGCCACTGCCACCGCCGACGTCGACGCCGTTTTGCGTCCAGTAGTCCCACGTCTGCCCGCCGACGTGAATGAGGCCCATGTCGCTCAGCAAGTTGGACGCGAACGAGTTGCCGTGGTCCGACGGCAAGGCGACGCCGCTCGGCGTGGGTGGCGGACCCGGGTTCCAAGCAGAGAGATCCGGGACAGGCAGATGCGCGACGGATGCAGCGGGTGCGCTGCCGCCCGCGGGAAGGGGAGCGAGGGGCGGCACCTCGTAGTGGCCCGTGTCGCATGCCGAGTAGAGCCCGACGGGGACGCTGTTGGGCACGGGGTTGGCGTCGATCTCGCGTGCGCAGGCTTGCAGGATCTGTTCCCGTCGGCAGGATCAGCGAGGGCCCAGCTGACAAAGCGCAGAGCTGGCAGGCGCACCTCGGCAAAGGACCGCTCGTCGGACGTGGTGTCGCCCGCTGCGCGGCGTGCGCCAATCCTCACGCGACGCTGCGCCTGTTCGGCGAAGAGACTTGTGAGGACACGGCGTCCCGCCTCGATGATGACGCGCAGGTGCCTCGAGGCGACCTTGTCCTGCACCTCCCGAGCGAACACTTCGAGCGCGAGGCCGAAAGTGCTCCTGCGAGACAATCGGAAAAGAAAGAATCAACGGGGGCTCCAAGTGGCAGCCAAGCGAGGAGACGCAGCGACGCACTTCTTGCTCTCGATCTCCGTGTCTGCCGCGCCGCCGTCAATGGCGTGAAACAGGTCGGCAGCGAGGACGATGGCCGCTGACAGCGTGTGCGAGTACGTCATGCGCAGGTTGCGGTTGATGTCGAGATTGTTGTGGTGGCTCAGGAGGACCGCCTTGGCTGAGCGAACGCAGGCGTCGGCGCTGCGGGAGATGGGCCCCTCAAGGTGGTGAGCGACGGAACGACCATGTGCGAAAAGATGGGCGCACCTGTACGCGAATTTCGAGTTTGGTTCCCAGCCTTTGACCAGGAACGGGCGATGCAGGCGGACGAGCCGGTTCTGCAAGGGTCGGCAGCGTCAGGTCCCGCCGCGGGAAGGAGCACATCCGGAGGGAACCACGCACGTGGGCGCCCTGCTGGGCAAGGTAGCGCTTGTTGCGGATGCGGGGGTTTTTGGCCTCGAGCGAGGCGCACTCATGCTGCCACACGTCGGGGAGCCCATCGAGCAGCTTGCGGTAGTCCTTGTCGAGCTCGAGAATGGTGCCATAGTTGAAGTCGCTCCCGGCGATGAGGAGGTCGAACGTCTTGCGCGAGCTGCAGACGAGAGAAGAGGACGTCAGCGAGTGAATTCCTTGCCGTGACGAGTCGCGGTCAGGTCGCACACTTGCGACAAGAGAAACTTGTGGTACTCCATCGACGAATCCTGTGGGTGACAATGCCGTCAGCAGAGTGCTTGCGAGACGGAGGCGAAAATGGACCTGCCGTCAGCACCGAGCGCGGCGCAGGCGTGATGTTCCACTCGGTCGCGGAGAGCTCTTGCCAGTTAACGTTCGAAAGCGGAGGAGTCGTCGTGTGCGACGAGTGGATCATCTGTGCGAGACACGCTCGTTCAGCACTGGCCAGAGGGGAGAGAGGGAGCCGCGGGTACGCACGTAGGCCTTGAAGCGAGCGGACCTGCGGAGCACGCGAGCGCGTCAGCCGTCGCTCGGGGCGTGAGACAGTCGTCGCTCGGGGCGTGAGGGAGCCGTCGCTCGGGGCGTGGAAGAGGACATTGCGGAGCAACGCACGCAGAGAGGTGGTCAAAGAAGCACAGGAAGCCCCACAGTCGAAGGGCGGTTTCGCGCTTCAAGGCGTTCTTGCCCGGCGGCCACGCGGGGTCGTCTGGAGGCATGTCATCCTGGTCCTCTGACAGCTGGTGCAGGCCCATTTTCTGTGAGCAGCGACGCGGTCGTCAGCGAGCGTCGAAGGAAAGTTAGGGGACGGCAGAGGGGACTGGCCTGTGCGGTGCGGATGCCACACGCGAGCCACGACGAGAAGCGCCCAAATTCGCCGCCGTGAGCCGAGATGAGGGTCCACTACGAGCGTGTCAGGAACAGGAACAAGTCAGCGTGAGATCGGGGCTACCATAATCGCTGCAGAGGAAGACGAGACTGACGCAAGCGAGGAAGGTGGTGATCCTGTGATCCGGATTGCCGTCAGAAGGCTGTCTCTCTGGAAAGACACGGAAGCACGCACTGCAACATGCGCGCTTGGGGGCGGCCGAAAGGGTCGGCTAGGAGGACTAGTTTTTGGGCGCAGGCGTGATACCTCGCACTCTGGTCCTCCCACTCCGACGTCGCGTCCGGCGTACCCGGAGAGGCCAGGTGCATCGACTCGTCAGAGGAGAGCGCGAGAACCTGCAGGGCAAGCCAAGGCATTGGTGAGAAAGCTGCGGGCGAGGAGAGGCGGGTGGGAAGATGCGCACCAGAAACAGCACAGCCAGCCACGCCGGATCGACCTCGTACTTGCGCCCCTGCTCGTACATCTCCCAGAAGCGCTCATATTCGGCCCACCACGTTGCGTGATGCAGGATCGAGAAGAACCAGTCGAACTGAGTGAGGTACCGGTCGACGGACACCTTGCACTCGCGCTGGTTGGGCAGCTGGGCATAGACCTTGTCGAGGACTCGGAGGCGCTCGGCGTCGAGGTCTGCCTGGCTGAAGCACGGGTCGAGACCGAGGTTGCTCGAGACGGACGGGCCCGTGTAAACGACGCGCGGCGCGACGATCGAGGTGAGCATGCGCGTCAGGTCGCGGTTGTCCGGCTGCTGCAAGCCGTCGACGCCTTTGTCCTTGAGGGTCACAAACAGGAGGTTGTCCATCACGCCGAGCGAGTCGGGCGGGGCGTTTCGCGAGTCCTCCACGGGCGGTAACCCAGCGCTCGCGTACTGGTCGCCGAATTCGACCTGAGGGTAGCGGCACATCAGGATGTGACCTCATGTGTCAATGATACGTACGGGCGAGGGAGGGCGGAGAGGTGTGAGCGCCACCGCACGCACATTCTTGCCGTCGAAGTCTCCCCTCGGCACCTGTCCCATCTCCGAGATGCCGAGCTCCTTGAACGTCGTCTTGAGCGGATCAGGCAGCTTGTTGATGAAGCGCTCGACGAGCGCCAGGCGTGCCCGCAGGTCCTCCGTCTCGGTAGCAAGCGCAAACGGCTGCCGCTCCGGCTCGATCTTGGCGTCCTGCAACAGGCGGCTCGGTCAGTGACACTCTCGCGGATCTTGAGAGGACATGCGAGCGCACCTCCCAGTTGCAGCTGTCTGCATCGCCTCGCTTCAAGCACGACGTGCAGGGAATCTTGCGGTCGCACTGCAGGACGAGGTCGGGGCGTCAGCGAGCGTGGCCGCGCCTACGGCAAGTTCAAGACGGCGCCTACCTTGATCTTCCTCCTCTGCAGGTATCAACAAGCAGAGACACTGTAGTCAGTCTCGGAACCTCGCCCACGGTTGCAAGCAGGAGGAGGAAGCACACCTTGCACTCGCCGCACGACAGGCTCTGCTTGGTCTTCTTCTTGGCCGGCTGGCCGTCTGCGTCGTGCCCGTTACCATCAAGCTCGTCATCTCCCATCTGGCTCGTCCTGCGCACCGCCTTCTTCCCCCGCGAGTTGGACCCGCTGGCGGAAGGGCCACCAGAGTCGGGCGAGTTGGGCGACGCGCTCGCGAGTTGCGGGTGGGCGAACCCGTGCGGATAAGGATTCTGAGCTGCGTAGGTCTGGCTTGGGTACGGCTGCGGTGGTGCAGGTCCTGCTTGAGACGGAGCGTAGGCGAACGTCGGCGAGCCTGAGTGCGTGGGTCCTGCGCCGGGATGGCCGACGCCAGCGAGCGGGTGGTGCATGGCTTGGTCGGGCTGAGTGACTGCAGAAGCCAGGAGCGAGAGCCTGTCCATGCCCTGAGTCGGGCGAGGCGAGAGCGCTGACTCGGCCAGATCTTGAGAAGGCAGCGCAGCAGGCCTCCGCCGAGAGCCCACGCGGCCTTCCTTGCCTTGTCGGGCCGGGCCGGCACCGCACAGCACGTCGATCGTCCGTCTGACTCGCCAGCACCTTGAGCTCGAGCTCGCAAGAGGGGAGGGCATGAATCGTGTGCGCGTTGGCAAATGCATGGGAAACTAGCAATGGATGGAGAAAGCTCGGGTGAGGGCAAAGCGAGGGGGAGGTGAGATATAAAGACACGGGCGCCGGCCGGGTGATCGGGATGGGCGTGAAAAGCGAAGGGGAAGAGGGGACACTGGACAGCAAGGCCCCTACTAGCGGTGCTGTTGGTCTCCCTCGCGGTGTGCAGCGTCCGCCTGACCCGGTCCAGAGGCCGCAAGGTGCAGACCCGACTTGTAGCCCATGGCGCGCTGGTACCGCGCCAGGTCCGTCTGCGTCAGGCCGTCGGTGCCGTCCCACTGGGCCGACGACGTGCGCGCGCGAAGGCGAGCGGCACTGGCGCTGTTGCGGAAGAAGTCTGCGGGTGTCGAGCGCGCGTCAGTCAACCGAACCCGATGATGGAGACAGAGGGAGGAGAGGAGAGGAGAGGAGAGCGCACCGCCGATGGACAGCTTGGGGATGGGCCCAAAGATCTCGTCCGGGTTGACCTGCTGCTGGTCGAGGAGTGCCTGCGCGAGCGCCGGCGACTGGGCCCACCTCGGCAGCGCCGCGTTCTTGCGCTCGTGCGCCTCGTCGTCCGAGTCAGAGTACTCCGAGTCGATGTCGGGCAGCTCCTGCAGCGGCTCCTGCGGCTCAACGACCTTGGGCGCCTGGGTCGGCTGCGGCGGGCGCATCGCCGAGCTGAACGGCTTGGGCACGGTCGGCGCAAGCGGGCGCGGCGGCAACGCAGCCGGAGCCGCCGACGAGTCGGGGAGGCGAATCTTGGCCGACATGAAGCTCTGCCCAACCATCGAGCTCGCGCCCGCCGACTTGCTCAGCGGGTTGCTGAACGCGGCAGAGGGGCCGACGGGCTTGTTGAGCGCGCCGGACGGGCCGGCCGACTTGTTGAGCGCCGGTGGGCCCATGGCGCCCGCGCGGCCCTGCGACTGCGCGAGAGACGACGCCGACGCCGACGACGAGGCAGGGAGCGGGCGAGTGGGCTGACCGATCTTCTTCTGCTCGGGGCGGACCTTGGGCTCGGGCTCGATTTTGCGCTTCTTGGCGGGCTCGTCGTCGCCAGCAGGCTGTGAGCGCAGCGCAGCGCACGAAGTCTTCGTCAGTTGGTGGCAGGGAGGACTGGGCGAATGCTCGCACACGCACCTTCTGCTTCATGCGCGCGATGCCCGCCTTGGCCTTGGACGCCGCCTCCTCGCGCTCCTTGCGCTTCTTCTCCAGGCCTTCGACCTTGAGCTTGCGCTCGTCTTCAAGCTTCTTTTGCGCAATGGCCGCGCGCTTCTGCTCCTTGAGCGCGTTCTTGCGGTCCGCCTCCTCCTTCTCCTGTACGTATGACGCAATCGCGGTCAGCCCCAGGGCACGTGCGGGAGAGAGCAAGCCATGAGAGTGTGCGCACCTTCTTGGCGGCGGCAGCGGCGCGCTGGATGCTCTTGACCTTGGTATCGACGGGCTTCTTGATGCCCGACGCGGCGCTGGCGCCGGCAGAGCGGTTGAGGCCAAAGGCAGCGGTCGACGAGACGGACGAGGCGAGGCTCGACTTGGACGACGGCGCTGGCTTCGGGAGCTGAGCCGTCTTGGTGATGGGCTGTCGACGTCAAGCAGGGGGTCAGCCAGAGCCAAAGGCACAAAGCGAGACGAGCCAGCCAGTGAGGACGCACCTTGAAGGGCTGGTGCGAGAGGTTGAGCGTCGTCGTCGCAGTCGACAGCATCGACATGGTCGTGCGGTCCTCCTCGTCGTCGTCGTCCTCCTCCTCATCGTCCTCGCCGCCCTGGTCCTCCTCCACCTCGCTCACCTCGACCGACGACGCCTCCTTGGCCTTGGTCACCATCGCCGCGCCAAACGTCCCAGGCATGACAATCTTGCTCGGGCTCGCCTTATTGCCCAGGTCCTCTTTCGTCGCCGTCTGCACGACCGAGCGCTCCTCCTCCTCCTCCCGTGCGCCGTCGCTCTCGCCGTCGGAACGGTCGTCTGCGGGAGGGCGCACCTCTGGGAGCGACGGCAGCCGCTTGCTGAGCAGGGCAGCGCGCTCGCGGTCGGCCTCTTGCTCCTCGAGGTCCCGCGCGGCCTGCTCGGCCGCAGCGGTGGCGGCGGCAGCAGTGGCGGCGGCGGCAGCTTGGGCGCGGGCGCGTGCGGCGGCCGCCTCGGCTTCGACGACGGCGGACGCGGGCGTCGAGGCGTTGATGGCCCGGATCGAGAGGATCTCGCCTTCCTCCTCTTCGTCCTCCTCGGACTCGTCGTCCTCGTCGACCTCGTCGTCGTCGTCGAGGACGAGAACCTCGGTCGAGGGCTGCTGCTTCGCGGGCAGTGCGGCGACCCCCTTGACGGCCGAAGGGGGCGGCGAGCCGGCCGGCGTGGTTGAGCGCACCGAAGGCGGAGCAGGCTTGGGCTGCGGCGCCTCGACGGGCGAGCGCACCGCGGGCACGGGCGCAGGGGCCGCCTTGACCTGCTGCTGCTGCTGCTGAGGAGGCTTGGGCGCGCTCGCCGGCGGCGACAAGATCGACGAGATGCTGAGCGGGGCGCCGGCGCTCACCGAAGCCGACATGCCCGCCGGCGGCGAGCGCGCACCGACCGGCGCACCCAGCTTCGGGCTGCCGAACGTCGCGAGCGGGAGACCCGACGTCGCCGAGCGGGTGAGCACGCGAGGCGAGACCGGTGCGGCGTGCGGCGAGGCGAGGCGCAGCCCGCGCGGCGAGAGGGTACCCGCGCCGGCGGGCACTGGCGGAGGCGACATGGCGCGAGGCGAGTGCGGGCCGGACGAGGCGAAGAAGGCCGAGGGGATCTTGGACGGCGATGGGGGGTGAAGGTGCTCCTGTCCCGTCGTGTTGTGCTCGAACGATTTGACACGCTCCATGACGGACGGGCGGCGCGCGGCGCTGGCCGAGGCGGGACCGGCATCGGGCCCGTGGGTCGTGGAGGCGAGGTTGACGACGGACGTCGTTCCCGGGAGGATTGACGACGACGAGGTGGAGACGAGGAGCGGCTTCGTCGCAGGCGCAGCCGATGCCGGGTGGAAGAGGGACGACCCTGGCGCGCCAAGCTGCTTGGGCGCGCCAAAGATGCTCGACGCGAACGCGTTCGGACCCGCGACGTTGCTCGCGCGCCCGCCGAGGTTGCTCTGGCGGTTGTGGATGCTCTGCATGCGGTTCGTGAGCGCCTCGCGACGTTTGCGCGCCTCTGCGGCCTCCTGCTCCTGCGCAGTCTGCGGCGCAGCGTCCACCTTGGGAGCCTTGTGGCCCGAGTCGACCGTGTCGGCGAGCGACTTGCGCTTGGTCGCGCCCGTCGCGGTCGTCATGCCGCTCTGCGCCGGCTCGATCACCGAGTGCGCACTCGCCGTGGACGACGAGGCGGTGGCGACCGTCGTCGCCTGCGTCGACTGCGACGCCTGCGCGCTCTGAATCGACCCCTGGCTGTCGTTCGCCGCGCTCGAGCCCATCGACGCCGCCCAGTTGCGGCCGAGGCCGAGGCCCAGTCCCAGGCTCTTCTTCTTGGACAGGCCGACAAAGTTGATCTGGCGCGCGCCGCCGCCGCCGCCGGTGCTGACGCGTGCGGACGAAGCGAGCGACGAGGACGAGGGCCCGACGGTCGAGGGGGCAGTCGGCGGCGGGCTCGAGCCGAGGCCGGTCCGCGCGGCAGAGTAGGACCCGAGGGCGCCGAAGCGCGAGGTCGAGTTGCCCGGCGTGCGGACAGTCGACGCCGAGAGGGACGAGCGCAGCGCGTCGGACCCGGCCGTCGAGCGCAGGACCGAAGGCGCATCGTTGAGCGGGACCGACACGTCCTCCATGTCGTCGGCCTCGGGGGCGACGGACGACGCGCCAGAGACGGTGCGCTGCTGGCGCGGCGGCGAGAGGGGAAGTGCCGCCGGCGCCGTGACGACCGGGGCGGCGGCGGGCGAGGCAGGCGCAGGCTGGGAGAACTGCGTCTCGGCAATGACGGACGTCGACGCGACGACGCTCGTCTGCGTGGACTGTGCCGTGACTGCCGACGCGGTCGTCGACTCGTCCCCTTCCTCCCCCTCCTCCTCCTCTTCCTCCTCACCAATGATGGACAAGTCGGCCTTCTCCTCCTCGACAGTGACGGACACGTCCTGCACCTTGTCGACCTCGTCCTCCGCCTCCTCTTCCTCCTCCATGACGTTCGATAGGTCGTGGACGGGCATCTCGGCAGGCTCGTCGTCCTCGACCGACTGCAGCGCCGCAAAGTCGAGCGCCTTGACCACGGGCTCCGGTTCCTTGTCGTTCGAGACGGGCTTCGGAGCAGGAGCTGCGCGCTGCTTGGAGGGGGCAGGCGAGCCGACGGCGCGCATGGGCGAGAGCCTGTGGACGGGCGCTGCGGCGCCTCCAAGGGGCGAGAGCATCTTGCGCGGGGTAGAGCGCTGGGGCGCCGAGGACGCGGTGGCGTTCTCCTTGTCGCCGTGTGCAGGAGAGCGAGGGGAGGGGCCCGACGTCGCGGGGAAGAGGAGGGTCGCGAGCGGGTCCTTCTTGGCTGTCGAGGCGAGTGGGTGCAGGTGAGCCCTGTTGGTGCTGTTGCCGCCGGCGATGCGCTTGCGGCCAGGCGTCTTCATGAGGTCGAGCACGCCGGGTCTGCGAGGTCATGGCGCGGTCAGAGGTCGGTGCCTCGGCTCTCGGGGTCGTCAAACACGGGAAAGAGGGAGGGGAGGAGACGGACCTGGGCTGGCCGTGGCTCGTCGGCGCCCTCGTGTGGCCGTCGATCTTGTCGAAGAACGAGTCGATCCAGCGGTGAGCATCGGCATAGTCGTCGATATGGTCCTGGAGCGAGTGGTGGGCCAGCTGGACGGACGAGGCGAGCAGGGCCGTGGTTGAGTGAAGCTCGCCCGGGGTGAGAAGAGGGTGGGAGGCGCCCAAGGGACCTGCAGTGGCACTGAAGGGGTCCATGGCGGCAACTGGGTGTGCTCCAGAGAGCGGCAAAGGCGAAGTGGACGAGGGAGACACGAACGAGGAGGGAGAGCCCGCTGGCTCGCGCTGCCGGCAACATCGCTCGCGGTGTGCGCACGCCGGGTCAGCCTTGTCTCGCAGCTTTTGCCGGGCCTTGTGCGTAGCAGAGCTCGCCTTGACTATGTAGCTTGCATACTCCTGCACCCTTCAGCGATACGTCGCGAACCGGCCCTCAACACCCTTTCCTCACGACCTTCGCCGCCGCTTGCCGCCGCACCTGACAACGTCGCTGATGCACTCAAGTCTCGACCTCACACGAGCCTCAGCGGCTCTACTGCTCTTCCCCTCCTCTCACCCAAGCTCGCCGTCCTCCGCTGCCTCTTCGTCCCCTTGGCAGGCCCCTGCTCCACCTCCCCCTCGAGCTCCGGACCCAGCAACGCCGGCGCCCCGCGGCGCTTGCGCCTCACCCGCTCGCGCTGGTCCCTCGCCCACGCCGCGACCCTGTCCAGCCCTGCGCCGCTCGGGACGCGCTCCTCGCCCGGGTTGGGCACCAGCCGCGGCGGCAGGGGAGCCCTCGTCGCCTCGCTCGCCTGCGCCGCTGCCGCCGGTGCAGGCGTGACGGAGCGCCGGCTC
Organism: Rhodotorula diobovata; assembly: GCA_006352295.1. NCBI lineage: Eukaryota > Fungi > Basidiomycota > Microbotryomycetes > Sporidiobolales > Sporidiobolaceae > Rhodotorula > Rhodotorula diobovata. The sequence continues at coordinate 152,140 of SOZI01000021.1, read as the reverse complement.
CCCGCGGTGGACTGGAACGGCGGGACGGGCGCAGCGGGCGGGACGAGCGACAGGGCCGAGAGGTGCGGGAGGGAGAGGCGCCGGGCGGGCGGGGCGACGCGTACGCGGGGGCGGGGGGCGGCGGGCGGCGGGATGAGGAGGAAGGAGGAGACGGGGCGCTGGTGAGGGTGGGTGAAGGGGTCAGCGTGCGGACTCGTTTGTAGCGGGAGAGGGACAGGAACAGGGGCGGCGCACCTGCCGCAGCGCCGTGCGGGCATCGTCCGCCTCGGCTTTGCCGGCCGCGAGCTCCGGCACGATGACGGTCACGCGCCTGAGCACCTTCTCGCCCCTCTCGTCGTGCTCGATCTGGAACGAGTAGCGCATCATGGTGACGCCCGCGCTCGAGGTCGACGACGAGGGCGCGGCGGCGCGGACGGCCTGGGCGAGGTGCAGCAGGCGCGTCTGGTCGGCGGCGTGGCGGATGCGCAAGAGCTGCTGTGCGTGGTGGGACTTTTGCTTGTGTGCGGTGGGCAAGACGAGGGCGCGGCTGGGCGGCGAGGGAGAGGGCGTCGGGAGCGCGGGGGACTCGACTGCGCGACGAAGGAGAGTCAGTGTTGCGTGCTGGCTTAGTCTGAGGAGGGGACGCGACTCACACTTCATTGGCAGCACAGGTCAGAGGGAATGCAGAACAAGAAACAGAGGAGAAAGAGACGAAAGCCGAATCGCGAGAGGGCGCTAGCGACGAGGGACGAGCGGGACGAGGACGAGACGGCGACAGGCAAGGGAGCGCCTCTTGAAGAACAGCAGCAGTGGAAGGACAAGAGGCAGGCGAGCGGTACTCGAGCCTGAGTGTGTGTGCCCATGTCCTGATCGAGACAAAAGCCGTCCGTCCTTGTCGACGGGCCGGAGGCGGGGCCGCGAGAACAACAGGACCCGAGAAGGGCCCCTAGTGCTCCTTGGAGGGGATGTAGCGCCGCTGGGTGATACGACGCGGCCTTGTCTCCGTCCTCGTGACGCAAGGGGCTGCGTTCCCTCGAGCTCTTCAATGGGGCGCGGGCTGAGTGCTCGAGCAACAAGGAGGGCAGAGGACAAAGGCGAGGGGACGCAGCTGCTCGGGCTCGGAGGGTGCTCCTTCCTGCTCGAGCGACAGCGGTGTTCTAGCGTCACTGTGATGGAGCAATAGCACAGTCTCAAGGCGTCGCAGCGGGTGAGTGACAGTGGAAGAGGAGCTCCCGACTCCGTCGCGCACGGCCAACATTCTCGGCTCGCTCACCCGCTCACTCCGTTCAAAGTCGACACCAATGGCGCAGGCCAACCGCCATGAGAGCGCTCCCGTCTTTGGCAAGAAGGTCCAGATCGTGCGTCTTAGCCCACTCTGTGCTCGATGAGCGAGCTTGCCTCCCTCTCTCTCTCCGAGTGAACGAGCTGACCCAACTGCGCATCGGGCCCACAGCTCCCCTCAGAGACAGAGGGCCTCGCGCAGGTCACCTTCTGCATCTTGGAGGAGGACCACACGCTCGGCAACTTGCTGCGCTGGATGCTCATGAAGAAGTGCGCCTCCCTCACTCCCCATCCTCGCTGTCCCTCCGAGCTGATCAAGGCTCACCTGGCCCCGTACCACGCCTCGTGCAGCCCGGCAGTCGAGTTCTGCGGCTACAGGTGCGCTCGTCGAAAGAGCTGTCGTTGCAGCGCTCAACCGACAGCTGACCCTCTCTGCCTCGTGCAGCGCACCACATCCGTCCGAGGCCAAGATCCACTTGCGCGTGCAGATGTACGGTCAGTCGACGGCGGGTCTTGTCCTACCTGCCCGGCTCACTACGCTGACCTTCCCGTGTCTCAACCAGACGGCAAGTCAGCCGTCGACGCGCTGCACGAGGCGCTCAACAACTGCGAAGACATGGCGACCGCCATCCTCGACCGGTACAACGAGTCGCTCGAGGCAGGCGACTTTGAGCGCGTCGAGGACGACAAGCACGACTTTGAGAGCGTCAATGCGCGGCTGTGGGCGCAGAAGGAGGAGCAGGGCAAGGGGACGTATGACGAGTTCCTGGAGGAGAAGAGGCGCAAGGAGGAGGCAGAGGCGGCAGAGGCGGCCAAGAAGCGCGGCAAGGCCATCAAGCGGTGATGGCCTGACGAGGTCTCTCTCGTCGTCGGCCTTGTACTTGTCCCCCTATGCGCGTGTACCACCTTGTTGCCCGTTGTCGCTGCATCGCCTCCACCTCGTTCCCCGTTCTCTCTTTTCCAGGCCGCGCGTGTTTCTGTGAGAGCTTGCTTGACGACTCTGTCGAGTACGATGCGGAAAGACGCGCTGTGCGCGAGGCAAAGCGCGGTGCTCTCCTCGACGCGCGCGCCCTCGGCGCCGACCACAATCTCCCGCCTCGCTGCTTCCGCACTCGCCCGTCATGCCGCGCAAGAAGCTCGCGCCCGCCGCAGCTGACCCGGCAGCCGAAGAAGACGGCGGCATCGAGGCGTTCGAGCTCCAGAAGAGTGTCGGTGCGTGTCCTCACCTCTCCTCGCCCGCATCCTCATCGCTCCAAGCGTCTCGGGCCTCGTCCCCACGTGGCTCGAGAGGGAGCGACTGACCGCTTGTGTGCACCCGCAGTCGCGCGTCTGGTCAAAGCCTCCGTGCGTGCCTCCCGCCGTCGCTCCCCCGCCGTCCCGCCGACGAGGCGTCCCCTGGTGCTAACTCCGGCCCGCTCGCACAGCTCCCGCCCGACGTCAAGCTGCAGAAGGAGGTGCCCCTCGCCATGGTCAAGGGCTCGACCGTCTTCATCGCCTATCTCGCCGCGCTGTACGTTCCCCTCCCCCCACCCCATCCTCCTCTCTCTCTCTCTCCCTCTCCTCCTCCTCCAAGCCGCGCGCAACCCTTCTTCGCGTGCTGACCAAGGGGGGCCGCACCGCCGCAGCGCACACGATACGGCGACGGAGAAGAACCACAAGACGATTGCGGCGTCGCATGTGCTCGAGGCGAGCAAGCAGCTCGCGTGGGACGACGGCGGCGCGCTGCAGAAGATGCTCAAAAAGGAGCTCGCCGGTGCGCCTCCCTCGCCCTTTCGGTCCTCGCTTAGGGGTCAGGCGAGCTGATGAGGCGGAGGGAGCAGCATTCCGCGCCAACAACGAGGCCAAGAAGCAGGGGCGGGCGGTGCACAAACCGGCGTCCAAGCCGCGGGACGAGGGCCCAACGGCCGAGGCGCAGGCAGGACCCTCGAGCGTCGCGGGCGACGCCGCAGCGGGTGAGGCCCCTCCCGCTGCCGCACCTGCGCCTGCGCCGGGCGCGCCAGACGCAGACGCAGACGATGCGGCCGCGGACGACGACGCCGGCATCGAGCTGTACGAGGAAGAAGGAGACGCCGGCGACGAGGACATGGACGATGCGGGCTCGGAGGGCATCGACGAGCCGGAGCCGCCGGCGGGGGAACGCGCCATGGAGGAGGACGCGGCCGAGTACCGCGCGTGAGTGAGGGCTTGGGGGTGCGCACGCGCAGGGGTCGAGATGCGACGGGGAGAGTAGCAGCTTTTTGTTGTGCTTGTACGTGGTCCGTTGCTTTGCTCTCCAACGGGGCGAGAGAGCAGGAGGGGCACAGAGGGTTGCAAGCGGGTGAAGGGGGGGGGGGTATGTTCGCGCTCCGACGCCGACTGGGGTATCAACGGCCGCAGGTGGGTGGGCTAGAACATCTTGAGCTTGTGGTGCTTGGGCAGCGTCTCCCTCAGGTACTCCCAGTGCTTGACAAACAGCGCCTTGGCCTGGCCCGTCCCTTCCCCACTCGCCTTGCGTCGCCTGTTCTCCGAGCCAAAGACGTGCGTGTAGTCCGGGAGGGAATCGCTCGGCGTCTGTGCTGAGCGTGGCGCGGGCGAGGGTGCCGAGGCTGGGCTCGGGGATGCGGGTGCGGGACTTCCGCTTGGGGTCGGGGCAGGCGAGCTCATGGGCGTGTCGGTCGTCGGGACCTCGAGCAGGGCGGCGTCGGTGGTCTTTGGTGGAAGTTCTGGAGGCTGAGGGGTGGTGAAGGGCGAGCCGTTCGGGAAGGGCGAGGGCAGGACGATGCAGCCTGCGCCGACGACGCAGTTCGACCCGACTTGGACGAAGGAAGACACGCGCGAGCGGATCCCGAACGTGTTCCAGTCGCCGATCGAGGGCGACTCGATGCCTGTGTGAGTCTCGTCGGGTGAGTGCTGAAGTGCAAGCGATCGAAGGAGAGGACGGAGAGGGAGCTCACGACAGCCGACCTCGAACAGGTTGTTGTCGCCAATGACCATAGGCTGCCTGAGCCGGTTGACGATGACGACGTTCTCCTCGACGATGTTGTTCGAGCCAAAGATGATGGGCCCACCGACGGCGAGGATGGTGCACCGCGGGTGGAGGACCGTCCCTGCGCGAGAGGCGCGGTCAGTCGCGCGTGTCGGGAGCGCGTGAGGGGCTGAGAGAGGACCGACCGGAGCCGATGGTGATGTCTCCTCGGAGGTCACAGTCCTGAACGACGACGGTGCGCGAGCCGACCTTGAACGAGTCCTTGCTGGACTCGGAGGGAGGGAAGCGAGTCAGAGCTGAATGAAGCGAGAGACCGAGCGCAGGAGGAGTAGCCTCACATGTCTCTGCTCGACATGATTCACAGAGTCACAGAAGCGGGAAACAGCAGGGTGAATGCGACGAGGCCAAGGAGTCCGGCGCGGACGGCGAGAGGCGGGCGACTGCACGCGTGTGGGTCAACCTCGGTCCCTCGCCTCTGCTCCCGTCAGGACCGCTTGCTCTCCCTCGCAGTGCACTCTGCACTGCCTGATTGCCCCCTCCCGCCGCGTCACTCCCCTCCCCGCCTCGCCGTCGCCGAGCCATTTCGCCCGCGGCTCCTCATCTCCCCGCGCAGCCTTCTCTCGCTCCCTCGTCGCCACACCCTCCTCTAGCCCGCCATGGACCGCAAGTTCGAGATCGGAGAGGACTACAAGGTGTACGTCCTTCGCTCACGGCTCTTGACGAGGGCGACACGGCGACCCACGCCCGTTGCGCGTGGTGCTGCGCGGCGGGAGCCTCCGTCGCTTCGCGCTGCATGCGCGAGGTGCAGACAAGGCTGACTCGGGTCGAACGGCGCGCACAGTATGGACGTCGTCGGTGAAGGCGCGTACGGCCTCGTCTGGTGCGCTTGCCCTCCTCCTCCATCCTGCCGCCGTAGACCCTCCTCCGCTCACCCTCGCCCTGCGGTCCCCTTCACTTCGCAGCTCGGCAGTGCACCTCCCAACCCAGAGCAAGGTCGCCGTCAAGCGCATCCAGCCCTTTGACCACTCCATGTTCTGCCTCCGCACCCTGCGCGAGATCAAGCTCTTGCGCTGGTTCAGCCACGAGAACATCATTTCGATCCTCGACATCATCAAACCCTCGACCTACGAGGGCTTCTCAGAAGTCTACCTCATCCAGGTCAGCGCACTTTTGCGCCAACTCGACGACTTGGTCGCCCCCCGCTCACCGTGTCGTGTCCGCGCGCAGGAGCTCATGGAGACGGACCTGCACCGCGTGATTCGCAGCCAGGAGCTGTCCGACGACCAGTGCGCTCTCTCGTCCGCTTCCCTGCCGACACGGTTTCCTGACCTTGCTTTGCCTCGTGCAGCTGCCAGTACTTCCTCTAGTACGCCGACCTGCCCTCCTCTCACCGTCCGCGCCGCCTGCTCACTTTCTCCCCTCTCGTCTACAGCCAGACTCTCCGTGGCCTCAAGGCATTGCATTCGGCAGCGTGCGCTGCTCTCTCACTCTGTATCACGTAGACTCGGCTCCCTGACCGTCACCCCGTTACAAAGCGTCCTCCACCGCGACCTCAAGCCCTCCAACCTCCTCCTCAACGCAAACTGCGACCTCAAGATCTGCGATTTCGGGTGCGCCGTGCTTGACTCGGTAAGGCTCGAGGGTGCAGCAAGCTGACCTCGTCCCCTCGCTCAGCCTCGCACGGTCGGCAATGTCGAGTGAGACCGAAGCGGTCGGCTTCATGACTGAGTGCGCCCGGGCCCCACCTGTGCCCTTCCCGCTCGCTCGCTCACGAGACATCCCGTCCCCGGCAGATACGTCGCGACGAGGTGGTACCGCGCGCCGGAAATCATGCTCACGTGCGTCGCGGTCTTGTTCCTCGAGTACCAGCTCGTGGCTGACTGGTCTGATCCCGCCGCGCAGGTTCAAGGAGTACACGTTCGCGATCGACGTCTGTGCGTTGAACTCTCGTGGATTTTCCAGTGAGCAACGCTGACACCGCTTTTGCCCTCGAAGGGTCCGTCGGCTGCATCCTCGCCGAGATGCTCAACGGCAAACCGCTGTTCCCCGGCCGCGACTGTAAGCCTGCGCTGTAACTCGCCTCGCCTCATGTACGGGCGCTGACACCCCCACTTCGACCCCTACAGATCACCACCAGCTCACCCTCATCCTCGGCGTCCTCGGCACGCCTTCGCTCGACGACTTTTACGCCATCGGCTCGCAGCGCAGCCGCGACTACCTGCGCGCGCTTCCCTTCCAGAAGAAGAAGCCGCTCCAGGCACTCTACCCCAACGCCAACCCACTCGCCATCGACCTCCTCGAGAGGTGCCTGACGTTCAACCCCAAGAAGCGCATGAGCGTCGTCGATGCCCTGAGCCACCGTGCGTCGCAGCAGCGTCTTCAAGCTTTTGATGAGGTGGCGCTGACGTGCATCCCGGCCCTGCAGCCTACCTCGACCCGTACCACGACGAGACGGATGAGCCCACCGCGCCGGTCCTGCGTGAGTGGCTCTGTCCTTTCCTCCGGCATCTCGTCTCGCGCTCGCGCTGCTGACATCGTCGCCCCGCACGCTTCGCATTCGCAGCGCCTGCCTTCTTCGCATTTGACCAACAGCAGCTCGACCGCGAGCAGCTTAAGCGTGCGTCCTTGCTTCCCTTGCCCTCATCCCGCCGGTTCGGAACCCGCCGCTGACGCGCGCCTCGCTTGCTGAGCTGCAGGGCTCATCTACGACGAGATCACCTCGCCCCCGCCTCAGCACTGAGCGTGCTACCTTAGCCCGCTTGCCGCCTCCCACCGCGCCCGCTTCCGCCTCCGCCTCCCAACCGACACTTCGCCCCGACGCACGCGCCCCTTGTCACCCGTCTTTACGCATGTTCCCCACACTCGCATCTCGCTCTGACCTGCCCCACAATCCACACTTGTCCTGTCCCGTCTCCTCCTGGCCATACCCCCTCACGAGCGCGTCTTGCCCCTCCCATCCACCGCCGCATGTCACGCCCACGTCCTGTCCCTGTCTCTGCAGCCGCAGCTCGCTTCTCCGCCTCGGTCTTGTTTGCACGCCTCGGTAACTCAGCTGGCTGATTTCCCTCACCCCTCGTTGCGCTGTATGTTCCCTCCGTCGGGAGAGGAAGGAGACAAAAGCAAGCAAAGGGTGCACAGACCTCAAGCGACGTTGCACACCGGGCGGTGCCTCTCCCTCTGCTCTCCTTGCCCCCCAGTCAAGCAGACCACCCCCATCCCTGCGGCGGAGCCCTCACCCCCTCCCCATGGCCCTCCTCCCCCTCGCACTGATCCTCACCCACTCCCTCCCCTCCTTGTCGCCCCTCCCCGTACTGACCCACCCGTCCTTCTGCGCCGCGCCAAAGAAGACGGACAGCTTCGTCGCGGGGAGCGCGCCGTCGCGCTGCAGCTGGGTCCCGACGGCGGACCAGAGCGCGGGGGGCGAGGAGGCGAGCGGAGAGAGCGAGAGGAGCGTGCGGAGGAGCGGGAGGTACTTTTCGGGGACGGGTGGCGGGCGGGGGAGCGCGACGGGGGCGGGGGAGGGAGCGGGAGCCGGGGGCGAAGTTGAGGCGGAGGCCCGAGCGGAGGGGAAGGTGAACGCCGGGGCAGCGGCAGCGGCCGGCGCGCCCGCACCCGCCGAAGGGCGAGGAGGCGTCAGAGGGAGGGCCTGCGCAGCCGTCTTGTCAAGTTGAGGGGGTTCTTCGAGGAGAGAAGGAGCGAGGCAACGTACGCCGGGAATGCTGCGCAGCGCGGCATCGGGAGAGCTAGCAATGGACGACGAGCGCGTCGACGGCGCCCTCGTCGGAGTCGACGGTGCCGGCTGCGGGGTCGCGACTACCCACAAAGAACCGTCAGCACTCCTCCATCCCGACGCAAGGGCCGCGCAGGAGACGTACCAATCGGGACCGTCCCTGCGCTCTGACCCGAGGACGAAGCAGCCGACGTGCGGCGCGCGAGGGGCGACGCACTCGCCGGGAGCGGCAGGTCCGCGCTTCCTAGCGGGACTCCGCGCGAGGAGAGGGAGGCGCGGGTGGGCGTCGGCGAGGCGACGGCAGAGCCAGACGTAGGGGTCACGGCAGACGTGGCGGCGCTGCGGGCGAGGAGGGCCGAGGTGAACTTGCGAGCGGAGGAGGCGACGCCCGCGGTGGCTGCGCGTGCTCGAGACGAGTCTGGTCAGGTCACCCGCTAGAGGGACTGGCTGAGCGAAGGACGCACTGGTCCCCCCGTTGGCCTTCTTCGCCGGCTCCCGCGGGCTCGCGCCAATCTCCTCGTGGTCGATGCCCTCACCCTCCTCGTGGTCGCTCGGCGGATCCGTGATGTCCCTGACAGGCGGCGCGGCCGACATGGCGTCCATCAGGCCATGGAAGCGCACGCTCTTGGGCACGAGCTTGACGAGGGACGGGGCGGCGGGCTGGGCCGTCTCGACGCGGAGAACGTTGGACAGGTTGACGAGGGTCGTGGGGACGAGGTTGGACAGCCAGTGAGCGTGCATGTCGGTGGTCCAGCCGACGAGGACGACGTAGTCGATGGCACGGGCATGGAACGCGAGGTGGCCTGCGTCGGTGCGTCCACGGTCAGCGAGGGCCATCACGGGCAAAGGGGCAAGTGCGCCGTCGCACCATTCATCGTGCTCAGTGTGCTTCCCTGCATGACGTTGACAAAGGTCGAAGGCGTCGACGTCGAGCTGAAGCCCCTCGAGAACTGCGAGAGGACCTCGGCGGGGATGCGCAAGGCGATGGCGAGCTGGGGGATGTCGCTGTGCGCGCCACTCTGTCAGTCCTGACTCGTGCAGTGCAAGGAAAGGGACACGCACGCGAAGAGCATGACGGTGCCGTGGCACTCGCGCCCGCAATGCTGCGACACTGCGCGGCGCAGGTTCTCGTGCAGGGCGTACGACGCGAGACCGCCGCCCTGGGCGCCACGGAGCAGGTTGCTGCGATCGGGCTGAAGTGTGGACACATCAGCCGCTCGTCCCGCAGTCCTGCTGAGGGGATGGGAAAGAGGGACGCACGAGGACAGCATTGCCGTCGACGAGGACAAGCGCACGCGCGGGCAGGTCGCGCGGCACGGGGACCGCTCGAGGCAGTGCAGACATGGCGACAGAGCACCCAACAGCGAGTCGTCGAAAAGAGATGGCGCCGAGATGAGTTGGGTGACGCGGCTCGAGCCACGCCGCGGGGCCAGAGAGACGAACGAGGGGCGTGCGCGCGTCTCGAAACAAGGCAGACTCGCACCTGCTTCCAAAAAGGGCACCCGAGGCACGCTACTGCTCGTCCCAGTTGTGCTCGCTCCGCCACACCCGCAGCCGCACTCGCTCGAGCACAATCTCTGCCCCGTCCCCTTGCTCGCCCCCGACCCGCTCGGTCCCGTCCGCAGGCTTCCAGGCGCTCGAGGGATCCCACCGCCGCCAGCCCCACGAGTCCTTGACCTGTTGACGCGTGAGCAGTCGTGTCACCCTTCCGAAAGCGCGCGAGGAGAGAAAGCCTGACTGAGCGAGAGAGGACGCACGTCGGGCTTCTTGTGCGGCGCCGTCACACACAGCCACCTCGCGCGCTTGCTCAGCTGGTCCAGCAGCGCCCACAGCTCTGACGACGTCTCGACGAGGTGCAGCGCGAACGAAATGACGACGAGGTCGAACGGCTCGACGACGTCCTCTCCCCCCTCTGCGGGCGGCTCGGTCGCCCCAGGCGCGGGGAGCTTGCCCGCGGCGACGTCTGCGAAGGAGAGCTCGGAGCAGGGGAGCCCCGTCCGTGCGCGGTAGGCCGGGGCGGTGTAGGGGTCGGTGGCGACGATTGAGAGCTCGGGGGCGGGGAGGGAGGGCTGCGCAGAGGGGCGGGTCGGACGAGAGACGGCGCGTTGCGGGAATTGACGGGCGGGGGGGATGAAGGGGGGACGTGAGGGGAGAGGAGAGGCAGATGCAGGAGAGGCGAGAGAAGAGGCGGAAGGTGCCGGTGCGGCGGGCGGCTCGGTGCTGGCTGGAGGAGCGGTGGCAGGAGGAGGAGCAGCCGAGGGCCATCGTGCGGCCTTCCACTGGAGCAAAATCTGCGACAGAAGCACTGTCAGCGTCAGTCTGTGAGCAGCGTGAGAACTGACCGCACCTCTGTAGCCTCGCCAGATCCCGCCGCGAGGTCGAGCACCTTGATGCGCTTGGGTTTCTCTTGCGCGACGTACTGGTCCATGAACTGTGTTAGGACGCGCTTGAGGCCGAGGTAGTGCGGGTTGCGGTCTATGCGACGGTACGAAGACCAAGGTCAGCTGGGAAGGTTGGGGCGTAGTGAGCGAGCGAGAGCAGGGAGCGCACACGACTCTTGCACCATGCGGTAGTAGTTCTCGACGCCGTGCGTGCCGTAGTTGTCGCGCATCGAGTTGGACGACTTGCCGCTGAGCATGTTGGGCGGCCGGCGAACGGAGAGACGAGCCTGAGAGGGGAGGAGAGGGGGATTTTTGAGGGATCCGACGGTTCGGCGGGCTGCAGTTCGCGGCTAGGGTTGTCAGATGGGGTTGTTCCGAGTGTACAAACGAAGCACGTACCTGCCTGAGTCGGTAGCCGGAGAGAAAGATGAGGATGGCGAGTGATCGAGGGCAAGGCGCAGGCAGACGAGGTGACAAGCTCGGCGAGGCGGATTCGCGCTCGGTAGGTGTGGTCACAAGCGTACAATTGTGAGGACCAGAGTGTTCACAACCAGGCAAGAGGCGCTGCACGAAGCGGTCGGCGACTGACGAGCGAGCCTACATAGCTCTCGCTCTCTCCTCGACCGCTCTCTCTCACTTGCTCCGCGCATCGATCCAACTCGACCGAGACCTCGACAACCCCGATACCATGGCTCCACAGCACCCAGCCGGCTGTCAATGCGGCGACGAAGACGCTCACCAGCTCCTCGAAGGCACCCTCAACTTTCTCTACCAGCACATTGACCGTGACAAGGTCGTCGCACTCAACGCAGACGAGAGTACACAGGGCAAGGTCGTCATTCGCCCCTGGGACCAGCGCAATCAGGAGGGTCAGTCCCACTCTCGCCCCCTTCCCCCCACTTGCCGACCGAGAGCTGACGCTCAGCACGACCGTCCACCTCCCGCAGACGAGTGGCTAGAATCCGACGCAGACGAGCAGCTCATCCTCCACATCCCGTTTACCGGCAGCATCAAGCGTGAGTCCCGCCTCCCCTCCTTGCCTTCGCGAATCACCTTGCCCCGACTCGCTGACGCCCTCCGTTTCCTCCAGTGAGGTCCATCCTGATCAAGACGGGTCCGGCAGGCTACACGCCGGACAAGATGCTCGTCGTGCGTCTTCCTCTCGCTGCCCGCAGACCTTCTCCATGCGCCAGACTGACCTTCCCTGTCCGCCGCAGTTCGCGAACCAGCTCCTCGACTTTGACGAGGCAACCTCGCGGGACGTGACCCAGTCCTTCGACGTCGCCGTCACGAAGGAAGTCGTCGAGTACGCCGTCCGGTGCGTCCTTCTCCGGCCTCGTCTCTCTCGCGCTCGTTTCCTCGCCGACTGACTCCGACTGTCTTCACGCAGGCCCGCCAAGTTCCCCTCTGTGCGGTCCCTCACGCTCTTCTTCCCCTCGAACCACGGCGAGGACACGACGCGCGTCTCGTTCGTCGGATTCAAGGGCGAGTACTCTGCCTTGACCGTGAGGCGCCGCTCCCTGCTCCACTCCCTTTCTCAGCCTCAGCAGACGCACCCGCTGATCCGTGATGCGCCTCGTTCGAGCAGCGTGACCCGATCATCACCGTCTACGAAGCGCAAGCCAACCCCGCCGACCACGCCAAGATCCCGGGCCTCGACACGGCCTCGCACAGCCGCATCGGCTAACCCTTTTCCTGTCCTCTCCTCTTCTCGCCCTCTCTCTCTGCGTCTCATGATGCCGTTATGTCTGTATTACTAGAGTACCGCACTGCATTCTTTAAACCCTCGTGTGTCCCCTCTACCTTCTAAGCCAACTTGTTCCCGTCTCCATTGGCCTTGACCTTGTCGGCCCCGGCGCCGCTCCAGTACTTGCCGTGCGGGTACACGTACGTCGCCTTGCTCTCGTCGTGCATCCCAATCGAGTAGCCCTCGTTGGGGTCGAGCGGGACCTGCGTAGTCGCATGCGAGGGGTGTGAGCAGCGAGCACAGGGAGACGGAAGTGGGAGGCAGGAGGGACGCACGTTGTAGAAGCCGTGAGGGTTGATGGTAGGCGGGTGCTCAAAGTGCTCGTGCAGGTGCGAGACATACCTGCGCGACGCGAGGCGAGGGGGATGAGCGCGCGAGCGACGTGAGGAGGACAGGGCTCGACTCACTCGAGGACGTTGCGCTCCTTGGTGCCCGACACGCACAGGTAGTCGATGATCGACAAGTGGACGACATAGTTGGTCAACCCGACGCCTCCCGCATGAGGGCACACGGGGATGCCCTTCTTGGCCGCCATGAGGAGCACGGCGAGGATCTCGTTGACGCCCGCGAGGCGGCACGAGTCGATCTGGAGCACGTCGAGGGACTCGGCGGCGAGCATCTGCTTGAACAGCATGCGGTTGTGGCCGTGCTCGCCCGTTGCTGTGGCGCGGCCGTGCGGAATGGAGGCGGTCAGTGTGTGGTTGAGAGAGGGCTGCGGAAGGGCGAGGGAGAGAAGCGCACCGACGCCGATGCCGTACGGCTTGAGCTGCTTGCGGATCGAGGCGTGGCCGAGGATGTCATCCTGTACGAGGCGCACGAGGGTCAGACCGGCACTGTTTCGAACGGAGCGGGACGAGAGGCGGGCGCACAGGTGCGGTGGGCTGTGTGGCCGTGACGGTACGTGGGTGGGAAACGAGCGAGTGTCAGGTCTCGCACGCTCAAGCGAACAAAGTGGACACCCGGCCGCACCTCCTCGATGAACCAGGGGCGGGCGTCCTTGAGCTGCTTGACGTAGTCAACCGCCTCCTGCACGTCCCACACCTGGTTGCTGTCGATCATGAGCACCGAGCCCGTCGGGCCCGCCTGCTTGCCCACGAGGCTGCCGGCCGACGGCACGGGCCTCCCCGCGCATTCCTTGGGGTCGTCGATAATGGAGCGGATGAGGGCGAGACGGCGCTGGTCCGTCGCGACGTCGGCGCCGACCTTCATCTGATAGTCATGAGGCAGGTGTAAAGCATGTCAGTACAGCCTCTGATGTGACGTGACGAAGCACGCGAGCTCGCCTTGAAGTGGTTAAAGCCCTGCGCGATTGCCTCACGAGTGAGCTTGGCGACCTTCTCGTCCGGGTAGCCGAACCTACGAGCGACGCGAGTCAGCCGGACCGTTCATGCTTCTGTCGATGGAGAGGACAGTCACGCACCAGCCGACAGAGGTCGTGTACGCTGGGTAGCCCTCTACCTTGAGCTTTGCGACGCGCTCCTTCTTGCCGGCCTCCTTCGACTTGAGCAGCTCGAGCGCCTCTTCGGGCGTGATCGCATCCGTGATGTCTGCATAGAGGGCGGGTCAGACGGATCGGTGCGGCCGTCGAAAAGGGGCGACAGGATCGCCGCACAGCGGAAGGTGGTTGCGGCGACAAACTCCTCGGGCGTAAAGTCGGCCACGAGCTGCCACAGCGGCTTCTTCTCGTGACGTGCGTACCTGTGAACGGCTCGCGAGTCAATGAAAGCTCACGAAAACGGGAGAGAAGCGCGAACTGACATGTCCCACGCCGCGTTGACGACGGCCGCCGTCGCAATGTCTGCGCTCGGTCAAACCGATCAGTCTGGGCTGCTCATACAGCAGCAAAGACAGTCCAAGCAAGAGCAGCGCACGGATGACACCCTTCTCCGGACCCTGTCGTCCGTGCACGGGCGGAGTCAGTCCGGCGTTGGGGGGGAGGCAAGCGGGAGAGCACGCACGATCCACCGCAGCTGCGAGTCCGCCAGGAGGTAGTGCCACATGCGGCCCATGCCCGCGGCCGTGAAGAGCTCCTCGGTCTTCCAGCCGACGAGGCGAGACGCGACCTGCTCGACGGCGGAGCAGACGACTGCGAGGTGGGGGGTTTCGTGGCTCGTCAGCTCCGCGCGGGCTATAGCAGAGGGCACCCACGCACTGTCGTTGCCACGTCCGATGGTAAAGGTGAGGCCGTAGCTGCGAGCGGTGAGGAGAGTGAGCGACTGCCCTTCCCCGCACACCACACGTGGTGGCCCCGCTGCGGTGCGCCACGACCTGGCTTGCAGAGAACGGAGACGCACCCGACCTGGCCATCGTCGGTGCGCAGCGTGCAGTACGCGGCAGAGTAGTCGCCGTCCTTGTTCATGGCGTCCGACCCAGCCTCGTCGAGCGAGGTGGGGAAGCGCAGGTCCTCGACCGTGTAGCTCGTGACAGTCCCGGGCATGGTGATGTCGTGGGTGAGTTGCTGGAAGGTGGTGGGAGGGAGAGAGAAGAGGAGAGAGGTGCGCGGGGCCGCACGAGTGGGGTAGAGGGGAGAGGGAGAGGAGGAGGAGGCGACGGACCGCTTGCCGGTCGGGCTCACGGCGTCCGCGGCAAGCACCCGCCCGCGCCGACAATGCCAAAAACTCGCCGGTTCGCGCGCTTTGCAGCGGAGAGAGCTAAACTTAACGCTACTCTGCCTCTGGTCGGGCAGGCAGGCCAGCGGGAGACGGTCCGTCGTCGACCCGCAACCGCTTCGACGCCTCGTCGCCGCCATCGCCGTCGACCTCTGCACCGCCTCGCTTGCCCCACCCGCTGTCCTGCGACGCTCCCCACTGCTGGTCGTCCCCTCCGCGTCCCTCTCCTCCACCGCCATAGAACCCACCTCGACCTCCTCCCCGTCCGCCGCGCCCGTCGCCCCGTCCTCGTCCTCGTCCGCGCCCCCTCCCGCGGTCCCAGCCGCCCGATTCTCCTCCTTCCCGCGCACCCGTCGCCAGCCGCGCCTGCATCTCGTCCTCACTCGGCCGCTCGACAAGTTTGATGCGCCCGAGGAGCTGCTGCCGCAGGAACGTCTCGCGCGGCCACACCTCGAAGAGCGGGGTCTCGAGGAGGGTCGCGCCGGCGAGCGACTCGCGCAGGGTGAGCGACGCGGTCGGGGTGACGAGGTAGACTTCGCGGGCGGGTGGTCGTGCGGGCGTGGAGGAAGGAGGGGCGTTCGAGTAGCCGTTGTCGGATGGGGGAGAGGCGCGGATGTAGAGGGCGAGGAGGAGCACGAAGGGCGCGTCGTCGGCTGGGGCGGGAGCGGGTTCTGCTGGGGCCGGGTGCTCCGTAGATGTCACCGTAGGATCTGCTGCAACTTCTGAGACCTCGGGCAATGCCGCGTCGCCAGTCGCCTCCTCAGGTAGTGCAGGCGCCGGCTCGGCTCCCTCGTCTGCCGCGTCCACGGGGTCCTCGTCTGCCGCCTCGCTCGCCGGCGCGCTCTCTTGCGCAGGAGCCGTGACGGGGGTGGTGCTCGGCTTGAACGTCTCGACCCAGGCCTTCTGGGCGAGGACCCAAGCCTCCTCCTCTGGCTCGAGCGCCTTGCCCTTGCCCTTCTTATCGCGCGAGCCGAGAGCCGACGTGAGGACGGCGTGGATGGACGACGTGGTGGGCTGAGGGACGGTGGTGATGACAGTAGGGGGAGTCGAGGCGGAGGAAGGTTCGGTCGAGGGACGAGGCTGGAACGCAACCTCGACGGTCCACTCGAGGCGTTTGTGCCTAGGGTTCGCAAGCGGGATCAGCGGTAGCCCAGCCTCTGAGAGAGAGAGGAGTGCGTACTTGGGATCCCAGCGCGTGCCGTTCTTGACCCGCTTGCTCATGCCCTTGGGGAGCAGCACGAGGTCGACGCCGTCCCTACGCGCTTCTCTGACCAAGCGCTCCTCCTTGTCGTTGCGCTCGTCCAGCCTGACCACGTCTTGGCCGTCTGCGGACCTGACCGCTCCTCGCCCCTGCGGGATGACCTTGTCGGCGACGAGTTGCCGCCCGACATCCTCGACGGCGCGGTTGACGCCGGCGATGTAGCTCTGGTCGCGCATGAGGGACCCCCAGGTCATCTCGTTGGCCTGGAGGGGGCGACTCCACACGGGTGGGGCCACGCCCGAGCATCCCTGGGCTTGCTTGTGGGCGGTTGAGCAGGCGAGGGAGCACGAGGGGAAGCTGCACGCGGGGCACTTGTAGCGCGCTGGCTCGGTGTCGCAGGTCTGGCAAATGCCCAGTCTGGAGTTGCTGCTGCTAGGTGCGTCGGCCATTCGGTCGAACGAGTGGGTGGGTGGTGCGAACGCTCCCCTCTGCCTCGACCTCATCAGTCGAGCTCGACGCGGAGTCCACGGAGTTTGCTCGTCTGTCTCGGACCCGTCCAGCTCACTAGAGACTCCAGCGTCGATTGCTACTCTCTTGCACTCACTTTCTCACACGAGTGCAAACGTGCAAATTTCGCAAAGCGCAGTCAACTCTTGCGGTGCACGGTGCGCGTCGGCGCCGGCACGCGCGCCAACTGCCGGCGGGAGCCTGGAAGGGCACCGCGGTCCGTCGCCCCGCTCCCCGCTTCCCCAAACGAGCCACGCCGCCGCTCGCCCAGCTCTCTCGGCTCGTCTTCTCCTCTTCCCTCCTCCCCAACCCATTCACTCTCTCCTCACACACTCTTCAACACACTCGACAATGACTGCTAGTGAGCCACCTCCCCTTGACATCGCTGCCCGTGTCAGAGCTAACCCACGCCCCCTTCGCTTCGCGCGCAGCCAAGTTCGGCCGCTTCCTCCCCCGTGGAGTCTACGCGCCGCTCAACACGTTCTACAACGACGACGAGTCGCTCGACCTCGAGACGTTCAAGAAGCACGCCCAGTATGTCGCGAGCGCCGGAGGTCCGTCGCCTCGTCTCACGCTTCTATGCTCCCCCGTCAATCAACCCGGCCCTGACACCTCCTCCTCTTCTCCACACACACCAGTTGGCCTCGTTGCGCTCGGCTCGATGGGCGAGGGTGCGTACACCGTCGGCCGCCGAGGTCAAGCCGGCAACTGACCCTTCGGCGACCCCCTCGCAGCCGTCCAGCTCACGCACGAGGAGCGCAACGCCGTGGTGACGGCCGCTCGTGAGGCTCTCGACGCCGACCCTGCCCTCGCCGACATCCCCCTCGTTGTCGGCACCGGCGCTGTCTCGACGAGGGAGACGATTGCGCTCACCAAGGAGGCGGCCGAGCGAGGTGCGAACTATGCCATGGTCATCGCCCCTGGTACGTCTCCTTCCCTCGAGACTGAGCATCTATGTAGACAGGACTGACGAGCTGCCCCTCGGTACGCGCAGGCTACTTTGCCGGCGCGCTGAGCAAGCAGGCGCTCAAGCAGTTCTTTGTCGACGTCGCCGAGGCAAGCCCCATCCCGGTCATCGTGTACAACTACCCTGGCGCGGCAGCTGGCATCGACATCGACAGCGACCTCATGACCGAAATCGCCAACGCGTCGAAGAACATTGTCGGCACCAAGCTGACTTGCGGCAGCGTCGGCAAGTGCGTCGTGCCTTTCCGCCTCTTTCGCTCATGCCGCTCGCACGGTCTGACACGCACGTTCTCCGCCTGCAGGCTCTCGCGCCTGACGACCTTGCGCGAGGACTTTGCCGTCCTCGGTGGCTTTGTCGACTTCCTCGCTCCCTCGCTCTTCATCGGCGCCGCTGGCGGCATCACTGGCCTCGCCAACGTCGCCCCGGTTCGTCCTGGTCCTGTCCTATTCCGCTCCCGTCAGAGCCTCGCCCTGACCTGCCTCGCACGTCCCAGAAAACCTGCCTCAAGCTGTACCGCGACAC
Organism: Rhodotorula diobovata; assembly: GCA_006352295.1. NCBI lineage: Eukaryota > Fungi > Basidiomycota > Microbotryomycetes > Sporidiobolales > Sporidiobolaceae > Rhodotorula > Rhodotorula diobovata. The sequence continues at coordinate 134,251 of SOZI01000021.1, read as the reverse complement.
GGTCGCGTCGCTGTCGGGCAAGGCGGACCCGGCGGCAGCAGCGCAGCTGCAGGCCGTCGTCTCGCGCGCCGACTGGATCCTCGTCAAGGGCGGCATCTCGGGCACCAAGTACGCGCTGAGCCAGATCCGCGGGTACGGCGGCGCGCCGAGGAGGCCGCTGCTGCCGTTTGACGCGAGCGAGGGCAAGGGGGACAAGGTCGTGGCCGACTTGCAGGAGATTCTCAAGATTGAGAACAGCCTTTAGGGGTGTGTGTGCGCTTTGTAGGGTCTCTTCTCTTCTCTTCTGTGTGGACCATGGAACGGCTTAGTTTAGTGCACTCGTGCGTGGACGTGCATCATGAGGCAGAGCAAGAGCGACGAGGCGCGGCGTCGCCTGCGATTCTCTTGTTCGCACTTCCCGCGGTCACAGGCAGAGTGCCCGTGTGTTGCTGTCTAGTCAGGTGTTGTCTGTTGGCGAGTGAAGCTCGATGAGGCGGACAAAGGGGGCAGAAGGACCCGACGTCCCGACCCCACATTGGACTGCCCTCGGCACCGAGCGGGGGGCGGGGGGACCCGGCGCACGCGCCTCGTTTGGGAGTCCCGCTCAGGCCCGTTTGTTGAGCCAGCGCCTCCTCTCGCTCCCTCTTTTCTCTCTCGTCCGCTTGTCTACTCGCCTTTGTGCGCGCATCTTGGGCCTCGCGCGCTCCTCACACGCACACACACTCTCTCTCTCTCGCTCTATATCATCTGCGCCCCTCGAGCCCTTCTTCTCGCCGCCCCCCCCCGCTCGCTCCCTCGACGTTAATGACGAGCGTCCACCCTTTCGCTCATCCGGCGATGCCTGCAGCGCACTACCCACCGACTGCGAGCACCTCTCAGCCTGCACTCGCCTCGACCTCGGCAGCAGCGCACGCGCCTGCGCCCCCTCCCCCTGGGCCCAGCGTACCCGGACCCTCATCGAGCCTCGGTCACGCAGCACCTCCCACTGCGGACATCGCGATGAGCGAGGTCGCGGCCGCGCTGCCCAGAGCGCCTCAAGACCAGGCAATGGGAGCAGTGGCAGGGGCGCAGCTCGGTGGCGAGCAAGGCGCACCTGGGGCGGCAGTGACGGAGGCGGGGGCGAAAATGCAACAGTCGACGGAGGCAGACCAGGGTCAGGTCGCGCGGGACAAGGCGGTGAACAAGAAGGACGACAAGAAGGAGCCCAGGAAGATCCGCTTTTCGGTCGGGACCAAGTACCAGGTGCGCCACGCTCCTTCCCCCTCTCTCGACGTGCTCGCCTCCCCTCTTCCGCCCGGGTAAGTTAGACTGATTCATCAACCCCCGCAGGTCCAGGACGTTATCGGCGAGGGCGCGTACGGCGTCGTGTGCTCGGCAATTCACAAGGCCTCGGGGCAGCGCGTGCGTCCGCCTCCTGGTCCTGGCCGTCGTGCTCGAGCTCCGTTACTCACGCGGCCAGTCGAGCAGGTCGCCATCAAGAAGGTCATGCCCTTCGACCACTCGATGTTTGCTCTGCGCACGCTGCGCGAGCTCAAGCTGCTGCGCTTCTTTGCCGAGCACCAGGTGTCGGAGAACCTGATCACTGTCATCGACCTCATCAAGCCTGCGTCCTACGACTCGTTCCAGGAGGTAAGGATTGCGCTGTTGATCCGCCGACGAGCCCACCTAACGCGTGACCACCGCTTCCAACCGCAGGTCTACCTCATTCAGGAGCTCATGGAGACGGACCTGTACAGGGTCATCCGCACCCAGCCACTCTCTGACGACCAGTGAGTGATCCCTAGTCCCCCGCGCGTCGAGCAGATGCTGACAACCCGACGAGCGCAGCGTGCAGTACTTCGTCTACCAGTGCGTCTCGCTCGGCGGCCTCGCCTCAACCCGCTGCCACGCCTGACTCGTCTCCGCCCCCCACCGCGCAGAACTCTGCGGGCCCTCAAGGCGCTCCATTCGGCCAACATCATCCACCGCGACCTCAAGCCGTCCAACCTGCTTCTCAACGCCAACTGCGACCTCAAGGTGTGCGATTTCGGCCTAGCGCGCAGCGTCCTCACGGCCGAGCCCAACGGAGGCGAGACGGGCTTCATGACCGAGTATGTCGCGACGAGGTGGTACCGCGCGCCTGAGATCATGCTCACGTGTGTTGCGTCTAGCTGGCCCGCTCGCCGCCGAAAAAACCTCGGCTGACCTTCCCAATCGCCTCGTGCTCTCCCGCAGGTTCAAGCAGTACACAAAGGCGATCGACATTTGTGCGCTCACACTGACGCCCGATAGACGCCTGCGACCAGCCGCTGACGAGGTCCGTGCGCGCAGGGTCTGTCGGGTGCATTTGCGCCGAGATGTTGAGCGGACGGCCGCTGTTCCCGGGCCGCGACTGTACGCTGGTATCCTCTGTCGCACTCGACCCCACGCTCGCTCACCTTTAACTTCCGCAGACCACCACCAGCTCACGCTCATTCTCAGCGTCACGGGCACGCCAACGATTGACGAGTACGCCTCCCCCCGCTCGTGCCCCTCGGCGCGACCGACGCTGACGCTCCCTTCCCCCAGGTTCTACCGCATCAACTCTCGCCGTTCGCGCGACTACCTCCGCGCGCTCCCCTTCCAGAAGCGCCGCTCGTTCGCCGATCTGTTCCCCAACGCTTCGCCCGCCGCGTGCGACTTCCTCGCAAAGACGCTCACGTTCGGCCCGACCAAGCGGCTCACGGCCGAGCAGTGCCTCGAGCACCGTACGTCGCCTTTTGGGCTGTCAGGCTGGAAGGGCCGCGACAGCTGACTGCGTCCGCTTGTGGCCCGTGCAGCTTACCTCGCCCAGTACCACGACCCGGACGGTGCGTCGCGCTCCTTCCCTTCACTCTCGGAGGAGACGGGCCTGACAGAACCTCGCTCGCCCGCAGACGAGCCCGTCGCGCCTCCTCTCGACCCGGGCTTTTTCGACTTTGACCTGGAGAAGCTCTCGCGCGAGGAGCTCAAGCGCAGGATGTACGACGAGGTGACAGCCTTCCAGCCTCTTGTCTGAGTTCTTTGTCACCGTCTCTCTCCCCTGCTTTGCCCCCGTGTGTGTGTACAGACCCTGCCGCTCGTTTCTATCGTCGATACCTGCTCGCTCTTGTCCCTCTCTCTTGGTTTATTTGCCCTCGGTCCCCCGTCTCTCAACTCGCAACTACATGCAGATTTTGACGTTTGCTGCCCACGATATGAGGTGGAAGAGATGGCGAGTTGCAAGAGAAGTGTGCGAGTAGACGAGGGAACAACGGGGGAAGAGGGCACGGAGGAGGGTAAGGAACAAAAAAGGACGGCGATGACGGCGGTATATACGGGACACGGCGTGTGAGGATGCTCAGGTGCGGAGTGAGAAGTAGAGGATGTACGCCGACTTGGCCTGCACAGAGCGGGGTGGACGAGGTCAGCGAGGCACGCCTTGCGGGCGAACAGGGAGAGAGAGGGGAGGAGGACGCACCGACTGCACGTTAGCCGGGTCCACAGGCGTGACCTTCGAGTCACCGATGTTGAACCACTCGCGGCCGCTCCGGACGAAAGCGGTGCTGCAAGCGCAAGCGCGGTTCCAAGGCGGGTTAGTCTCGAGTCTCGCGAGGCGAAGTCAAGACATCAGGAGGAGAAGACGCACTAGTGCCCGCTGCTCAAGTTGCCGTAGTGGTTCGTGACGCCAAAGAGGTCGTAGACATAGCCTTTTGGCGGGCCTGTCGCCTGGGAGTGCTGGTCCATCATGGGCGGCGGGAGGAAGTTGGTCAGGTCGAGGCCGGCGAGCGGGTACTGCACTTGTGTCTCGATCTGCGCGTGTGGCGTCGTCAGCGGTTCGTACGCATTTTGTCAGACTCGACAAAGGCAGGCGCACCTTGTCGCTGAAGGGTCCGTGGAACGAGAAGCGCTTGAGGTGGATGACCAGGATCGGCGGCAGCTTGGACAGCGACAGCTTCTTGACGGCTTTGCGGTTCTTCTTGCAGCGCGGGCAGTGCCTGAACCGTGCACCGTGGGTCAGCTGCATGCGAGAGCGAGAGAGCGAGAGAGCGAGAGAGCGAGAGAGCGAAGGAGCGAGAGAGCCCGCACCATGCGTCGTCGCCGTCGAGGACTTCATCCCGGACGAACTGCTCGAGGCAGGCCAAGAGCGACACCCGGCTGATTCCACGACCTGCGGGTATCGGCACCGAGAGCGGCATGAACGTGTTGTACGTCGTCGAGGTCTGCGGAGAGAGGGGGCGTGTCCTCAATATCTGCATCGGAGGGGACAGGGGCGGGCGAGAGGGAGACGCCGCGCACCTTCTGACACGTCAAGCAGCGCAGCTGGTTGCGGAACTGGCCCTGGAAGCACTGAACGATGAACGAGTCGTTGCGCATCTTGTAGATCTGCCACTCGCGGTCGCTCATGACCTGCGGCGGGAGCGTCTCGAGGTCGTGCTCGCGCTCGGGCGTCATCTCGACCGGCGGCGGCTTCTTGACGACGTAGTTGCAGTCCTCGTGCAGGCCGTCGAGGAGGAAGCCGAGGAACTCTTGCGCGTCGTGCTGCTCCGAGCCCCGGAACTGGGGCGCGACGCGGCAAATGTTCTCGCGGAAGGTGACGGGCGACAGGAAGTGGTACTGCTGCGCCCACAGCGCACGGATGAGCTCGGCGACGGCGTTGGCGAGCGCTCCCTTTGTGCCGAGCGGGTTGTACACGTTGATGTCCTTGCGGTACGTGCCTCCTGCGGCGTTCGGCGAGGGATCAGTGACGCCGTTCGAGCGTGACGCAGAGGAGAGAGAAGAGAGAGCGCACCGGTGAAGTAGCGCGCGAACGGCACAGCGGCGCTCAGGCACTGAATGGTCGAGTTCATGTAGCACGTGTTGCCCAGGTTCTTGAGCCCGCTGATGCCGATCACGCCCTCCTCGAAGCTGAGCAGACCCGTGGGGAAGCGTGAGTGCGCCGCCGAGTACTGCGCGGGCTGCATGCTCGAGAAGGACGAGTTGGAGCGCATCGGTGCGGGCTTGACTGGCGGTGGACGGGCCAGAGGGACGGGAGGAACGGGCGAGTACGCCCCGGAGGGAGCAGGCGGGGGAGGCACGGGACGGGTGGGGTGGCTGACTGGGGGAGGTGGTGCGCGGTGGTGGAGCTGAGGGTAATCGATTGACGGGCGAGCGTAGTCGATCGAAGGGCGCGAGTGGTCGCCGCCGTTCATGTAGTACGACGATGACGGCTGCGGTGACCCGCTGCCGTACATGTCGAGCGTGCCGCTGCGAGACCGGGGCACGGGCGCAGACGAGGAAGGCGGCATCGAGTGGAGGTAGTCGTCCGCTCGCGGCTGAGCGTAGCTCTGTCGGGCGTGAGGAGAGGACGCAAAGGGGTCGTATGCCGGGGCAGGGCCTGACCGCTGTGCAGCGACGGGAGGCATGGCAAGGCGAGGCGACACCAGCCCGGCAGGCGTGCTGCTCGTTGGAGGCGGAGGAGCGTAGCCCGGCGAGGGGAAGTAGGCGCCGTTGGTCGGACGATCCTGCACGTAAAAAGGCGTCAGCCCCAGTCGCGGCGCTTCCGCTCTGTATGAAGAGGGCAGGCTAGAACGCACGTGAGAGCCGTCATCGTTCGCCGGCGGCAATACTGCAGCCCGCCTGTGCGCCCTCTTCGCCTCTGCCCGGTCTGCCTCGTCTTGCTGAAGCCTCGGCGAAGCGCCAACGCCGACGATCCCTTGTGCGCCCACCTTCTTCTCCCACACCTCCCACCCGCCGACGAGGAGGAGCGGTTGCCGCCGCAGGGGTTTAACAAACTCGCGCTCGTAGACGGCGTTGGTCAGGTTCCACAGGACCCTCTGCGCCTCGGACGAGGTTGACGGGGGCTGCGAGCTTGGCAGCGAGGTCGAGGAGCGGTCGTACACGACCACCATGTCGTAGTAGTGCCTCGCTGCGAAGAGCGCTGCTTCATGCGGCGGAGACAAGCTCAGCGCGTCCTCAATGGCGGCACTTCTGATGCTGCGCGGGGAGAGATCCAAGGAGTCAGAGTCAGAGTCAGGCAAGGCAGATTAGAAGTAGAGGAAGGGAGAGCCCGCACCCGTCGCGCAGGATGATCGGCTCGAGGCACACCGTCTCCGCCCTGATGCGTCCGCGCTCGTACTCTTCGCGCGTGCGCAGGTCGAGCAACAGCACGCGTGGTCCCTCGCCCGTCTCGGCCTTGCTCGTCTGGAGGTACTGCCACAGCTCGGCCGGGCGCACGTCGCTCGCGAAGGGGATCTTGAAGGGGCGCGACGCCGAGGTCGGTGGCGGGAGCGGGGTCGAGGCGGAAGGGCGGCGCGACGATCCGGGAGAGGGAGCGACGGCAGAGGGAGCCTGGCCGCCGCCTGGGACGAGCGCAGAGGGCAGGCTCGCGCGGTTCGTCGTCGACGACTGAGGCGGCGGCTGGGTGCTCGGACCGTGACTCGCCGCAGCTCGCGCCATCGCGTCGGCCCTCTCGGTCTGCTCGCGCGCAAAGGTGCGCTCGTCGAGGTGTCGGGGCTTCGGAGGATGCGGCGGAGGCGGTCTCGCGGGCCGGCCGGGCGTTGCTCCGGGGTCGAATGAAGGCACGGAGGGGAACGAGTATGCCGAAGAGGGGTCCTTGGAGTCGATGCCGCGCTCAAAGTCATCGAGACTGGGGAAAGAGGTCGCAAACTGCGAGGACGACGGCGAGGGAGGCTCGCCGTGGTCTGGCGCGACGCCCACGCCTCCTGCGGGCCCGCGGTCGACGACACCTTTTTGACGGCCGGCGATGGGCGTCCCTCCCTCACGTCGAAACTGCACCGACGAGTCCTCCCACACGGTAGCCGGATCCTGCACCTGCGACGGCGGGAGCACCGGCGGCGCGCTGCCAGAGCGTCCGCCAGCGTTGTCGGCGACCGCGTCACCGGTTCGCGGTGCTCGCGGGGTCGGCGCGACGGGTGAGAGGGGGACGGCGGTCTGTCGCGGCGAGTGAGCCGAGCCAGACGGGCGCTTGGGGGAAGACGGCGGCGAAGGTGGCGCCTTGGTAGACGTTGCGCCCGGCAATCCCGAGGCCCGTAGCTTGGCCATGCGGTCGGCGAGCGAGGTCGAGGGGAACGAGGGAGTCTTTTGAGGTGCTGGCCTGGAGGTCGAGGCGTCCGCGCGAGGCCTGCAGGGTGCGCGCGTCAGTCACCGCTCTGCATTCGCCTTGCGTGGCGGTCCCCAGCGGATCGAGGCAAAGAGTGAATGCGACAGACCCGCTCGGTTCAGGTCCGGCACCGGCGTGCGAAGCTTCCCGCTGCTCGAGCCACGCGACGATCTGGTTCTGCGACGCCCGGGCGCCAGTGACGAGCTGCGGGTGTGGATTCATGTCAGGACGACAGAACGCGTCGGACGAGCCAAGAGGCGAGGAAGCGGGCCTGCGCACCTCCTTGAGTCGCGATACGGCATAATAGTCGTCGGACCGTTCCCGGACGACCTCCTTGTACTGAGGGTGCTTCATGATGATTTGGAGAATTCTGTGTGTGCAGAGAGAGTCAGCTGCGCCCGCTCCGCACCACTTCGACCCCACTTGACGCCCAAGTCGGACGAGGATCCGGTAGGTCGGGTGCCTCGTGCACGCGCGCGAAGACCGCTGCTGTCTCCGCTCTGCCAGAGACACCTTCACACAGACTTGTCGTCCTCACGAGCGTCCGCCCTGCCATGACCGCGCCCAGAGGAAGCACACGACTCACCCCGCAGCGCGCTTGAAGTCGAGGAAGGCCTCGGCGACCTGGGCACGGTCTGCGTTGGCGCGACCCTCTCGCCAGCTGTGCTCAGCGTGGTCAAAAGCGGCTTGAGCTGCGCGGCTCCATGCGCGGACCGAGAACTGGGTCGGGCGGAGCGAGGCGAGTGAGTCGTGGGCCTTGGCGCGCAATTCGTCGAGCGCGGGCGGTGGCCGCTGCGACGAGGTCGCCATTGATTTGCGACGTAGTGGTAGAGCCCTGAGCTCGGGGTCGTAACGCTTGGGCGGAGGGAGGGACAAGAGCGACGGAGCCGGGTGGGGGAGCATGATGACGAGACTCCGCGGCTCTGCTCCCTCCCTTGCAAGCGCATCGCACAGACCTGCTTGCGAAAGTGCTTGACTTGTGGCTTTACTCTCAAGGAGACCGGCGCGCAACTCGACCGGTCCCCCTCCGTGGGCTGGCCGCCTCCCTCTCAGCTCGCAGGCTCACCGCTCTCGTCGCAGGACTCGCTTTTATTGTGGGCACGGCTTGTCGACCCTTTAGACCAGCTTTGGGAACGTCTGACGACCGAGCCGGGTTTTGCGAGCCCGCCCGCTGTGCACGCTCGCTGCGGTGACCCCGCCTGCTCGTGTCCGCCCATGCCGCTTGTAGGCCGCCTGGCCCTCCTGCTCGACCGGGACAGCTCGGACAGTCTGACTGATGCGCCCTGCCCATCGGCGGATGATGCCACACTGGCAGACAGGGCGGCAAGAGCCCAATTCTACGAGAAGTTGCCCCAAAACAGCGTGCACCGACATGTAGGCTAAACAGCGCTCGCTGCATTCAAGCGTTCCCTTAGCTCAGGGGCAGAGCGGGTGACTCCAGTTCGGTCGGTTCACACACCGCCCAGCGACATCATCAGGTCAAGCGTTCAAATCGCTTAGGGGACTACGCAGTCGCGTAGAGCGTCTTTTTGCCGGTGTGACTTGGCGTTGCTGATGCTGCTCGCTCACACGCTTGCCCCAGCTCCCGCTCGATAATCTGGCTTTCTCTCACGCAGCTGCTGAAGCGGGCCCGGCTGAGAAGCAGCTGCGAGCGCTCTGAAGCCGGCGTGGCGTCCAGGAGCTCGCTCTCGCACGCCCTGCGCGGCCAGCAGTCCCAGTTTATCCAGAGTCGCCTCTGTTAATCATTGCACCTGATAGACAGCCACAAGAGACTTGGTTCAGGTGATGAGCGGGCTCCTTGCGAGTGAGCGACGAAGAGAAGGAGAGAGGCTCGAGCGCTCGTAACGAGTCCCCGTTGCCTCGCTTTCTCTTTCGCGTGGGCGGACGGATGCGCTTCTTCTTGCCTGCCCAGGGGCTCCGTCTGTATCCCTTGACGAGCCGCCAGCATCGGGCGAGGCCCGGCGGAACTGGACGCCGCCGCAGGCATCCGCTTTCGAGGTCGGGATGTGAGGGGAGCCGGCGCAAGCGGTAGCCCGTGGGCATGCGCTCTTGTCAGGTCTCCCGCGAGCAGTCTTGCAACCCAGGGGAAGGGCGACACCGAGGCATGCGCCTGACACCAACGCGCTCGCTCACCTCGCCTCTCAAATACGCTTTTGCGGTCTCGCTGCTAGAAGTTGTGCTGTTGGATCACGAGAGCTTGTCCGACGCATCAGGCCTCCCCAACACCACCTAAGTCATGCTTGGCAAGGGAAGCCAGCAGCTATGTGTCTGGCCAGGCGAGGTCAGAGAGCCACAGCGAGGAGACGCGGAGGTCATCCGGCACGGACGCGGACCCCGCAAGCGACTGCCAGCGATGCGTGCAACTCTTGACGCTAGACAGAAGCTTGCACTGGTACGGGTGCGGGGGTTCAGACGCGTACTGTGGGTCGCTCGCCAAGGGGGTCCGTGCCGCACCCTCCGCGCCTTTTTCCCTGGCCCTGCCTGCCTCGTCTTCGTGCTGCAGCTGGTTTTTACTTCTGTCCCACTCAGCAGAAAACATCAGCCAATGAGGGAGAGCCTGCGCTTTGGAGCGTGTGACTGCGCGTATATATTGCGCTATTCTGGATGGCGCCTCCACGAAGTTCCCTTAGCTCAGGGGCAGAGCGGGTGACTCCAGTCGGGCGACTCGCCCAGCGAAATCATCAGGTCAAGCGTTCAAATCGCTTAGGGGACTTTCTTTTGCGTCTCGCGCCCCTTTTTGCCTCGGCTCGACGTGCGCTGTGCATGTTGCGACAGGTAGGAAACGTGTCCCTGCCTGAGCCTGTCACATTTTGCTTAGCTAAAGCGCGCCGCAGTCAAGCTCGTGAGCGCGACAACCCGAGAAGGCCCGCCGAGAGCGACGCCGACTTTCGCTAATCAACCGCTCATGTTGAATAGCGAAAGCCTCAGCCCCTCCCTCCTTGCCTCCCCCACTTCTCCCAGGCGCTCGTCGCCCGCAGCGCCAGCGTCATCCTCAGAGCTCCAGCCAGAGCCTACCACAGGGCACACGCAGCCGCGCACACCAACCGGCGAGCCCGTCGACGCTCGCTCTCGAAGTCACCCAGGACGTCTGTGGCGCCCGCCTCGCCCGACGAGTTGACTCCCCCAGCCATCTCTTGAGCGCACGCATACCGATTGGTGACAGGTAGACTACCACAGCGACCGCGCGCCAAACACCCCGCGCCAAACACCCCCACGGTCCAGCAAGGGTTTCATCGCCGCCTCCCCTCCACACCACCCCGACCACTCGCCGCCCGCCCGCCATGGCCGAGACTGGACAGTGGAAGGAGTCTATCTCCCTCGAGGAGACCAACAAAATCCGCGTCTCGCTCGGACTCAAGCCCATCGCCGACCCGGCCACAACCGCGGGTGCTGACGCCCGACTCGACGGCGACGCCCTAGCCGAGGACAACTACGCCAAGCGCCGCGAGGCCGAGCAGAAGGAGAAGGACGCCCAGGCTCTCAAGGACCGACTCGACCGCGCGCGCAACCAGAAGGACCGCCAGCGCAAGCTCGTCGGTCGAGGCTTGGGCGAGGCAGAAGACGAGGCTGCGCGGGTCAAGCGCGAAGACGAGGTCCCCGAAGGAGAGGATACCCGTGCGTGGATCAAGAGGCAGAAGAAGCGCGCCAAGGAGCTTGCGGCGAAGCGTGCGCGTGAGGAGGCCGAGGCGGACCGGCTCGCGCAGGAGGAGGAGCTCGGGCGCGCGTCCAAGTATGGCGAGGAGGACCTCGCTGGACTCAAGGTCGCCCACGGCGCCGAGGCCTTCGAGGAAGGCGAGGACGTCGTCTTGACGCTCAAGGACTCGCGCGTCCTCGACGACGAGGGTGCGTGCCCTCCGGGTTCTCCTCTCGCGCTCCTTGCAAGCTGACCCCTGCTCGATGTTCTTAGACGACGAGCTGCACAACGTCAACCTGAGCGAAAACGCCAAGACCAAGCACGCGCTCGAGCAGAAGAAGAAGGGCCTGCAAACGTACACCGGCTACGACGACGACGAGTTCGAGGGCGGACCCGGTTCGTCCCGCGGCGTGCTCAGCAAGTACGACGAGGGCTTCGATGCGCAGAAGGACGACGGGTTCCGCCTCGGCGCAAGTGCCCCGTCCGCCAAGGGCAAGGGGCGTGCGGTTGACGGGCCCGGACGCGACGACGCGGGCGAGCGCGAGAAGATCAAGCTGTCGATGGACTACACCAGTGAGCGCATATTCATTCGCTCTGTCGCCCTTCACAAGCTCATGACGTGGTCTCTGGCTGCAGAAACGTTCAACACCGACTACCTGCAAGAGGGCGAGCCCGGATTCAAGAAGCCCAAGGCGGGTCGTATCTCTTCCTCTGGAAATGCTTGGGCTCTCGCTGACATGCCTCCCTGACCGCAGAAGAAGAAGAAGCGTCCTATGCGCACCACGACGATGGCCGACGAAGACGAGGGCACCGCGCAGGCGATGGACGTCGACGGCGAGCCCGCAGCCCCTCGGCAGATTCAGCGCGTGTCGCTCGACGAGACAAACCTCATCGATGACGACGACCTGCAGGCCGCGCTCGCACGGCAGCGTCGCGACGCCGCCAAGCAGAAGATCAAGGAGATGAAGGCGCGCGCGGCTGCAGCGCCGACGACGCCTGCGCCCACAGAGGGCGGCGACGACGCCGTCGTCAAGAAGGAGGACGAGGACGGCGACGCGCTCACGTCGCTTTCGCGGCCGGCGGCAGCGACCGAGGAGGAGGACGACGACGAGGGCGACGTCCTGGTCCTCGACGACACGTCCGAGTTCGTGCGCAACATCTCGCTCGCGGCGACCGCGGCGCAGGAGCGCGCGCAGCGCGAGGCAGAGAAGCAGGAGCGGATCAAGCGCGAGGAGACGGCCGCGGCTGCGGCTGCGGCGTCTACCGCTGCTGCCGGTGCGGCATCGGTCCTCCCGCGGGTCAAGGCCGAGGAGGTCGACATCCCGCTCTCGGAGCTGGATGCTGCGGCGCCCTCGAGCGGCTGGGGTCCGGCGCGCGAGGACGGCGAGGAGGACGAGCCCATGCACGAGGACGTGGACAACGACGCGGCAGCTGCCAACGGCGTGGCGGCGGACGAGGACGTCAAGCCGAATGTCAAGGGCGAGGACGACGACTCGTCGTTCGTGACGACTGGACAGGAGCAGCTCGTCTCGCGCGGCCTCGCGTCGACGTTGTCGCTCTTGCGGCACCAGGGCCTCGTCAAGCCGCGCACGCCCGAAGAGATCGCGCGCGAGAAGGAGTTCAAGGAGCGCGAGGCGTGGCTCGCGGCGCAGCGCAGGCGGGCCGAGGAGCGCGAGCGCGAGCGGCTCGAGAGCCGCAGGGCGGGCGACAAGAAGGACCAGCAGCAGCGCGAGTATGAGAACCGCATGCGCGAACAGCGCGATGCTCAGGCGTCGCTGCAGGCCTTCGCCAACTACAAGCCTGTCGTCAACTTGAGCTACCACGACGAGTTTGGCCGCGATCTGACGCCCAAGGAGGTGCGTCCCCTCCCCTCCCTCTCTGTCGTCCATCAAGCCTCTTGCTGACCCGTCTCCCGAAACCCTCCTGCGCAGGCCTGGAAGCAGCTCAACTACGACTTCCACGGGCATGGCTCGGGCGCCAAGAAGACGGACAAGCGGCTCAAGAAGATTGAGAACGAGAAGAAGCAGGCGGCGATGGCCGCGGGCGACACGCCTCTCTCGACCGCAGCTGCGTTTGCCGCTCGCGCCGAGAAGACGGGCTCAGCGACTATGATCCTCGGCGTCGGCAACAACAAGTGCGTCGTCCGCTCTCCCTGTGTTCGCGCCTCCTGCCGTACCGCCCTCCGTGCTGACAACCTTCCGCCGCGCCGCGCCCGCAGCTCCGCGCCGGTCCAGCAAGACACGCTCGGCGGCATCTCCAAGATCGAGAAGGCCGCCCGGGGCAAGGGCAAGCCCGTCGTCGCGCCCGGCCCTTCCGGCGCGGCGCGCAACGGGCGCAGCACGAGCCAGGGTCCCGCGTCCGTCATTTCCGACATCCCCATGCGGACGCTCCCGCTCCCGCAGGGACAGGGCCAGGGCCGCGGCGCGAGCGGCACGCCCGAGCCTGGCGCGCCGAGGCGCGGGTTCGCGCCTGTGCGGAGCTTCTCGCCTGCGACTGGCGCTGGCTCTGGAGGCGGCGAGGAGGGCGGCACGCCCGGTCCGAGCGGAGGGGCCAAGCTCAGCATTGCGGTCAAGCGCAAGGCTGGAGACGAGGGCGAGGGGAGCCCGGCGAGCAAGCGCCGTGGCTGAGCGGGCTGTAGATGGCTTGGGAGCGAGCGACGTACGTTCCTCCTTTGAGTCCACCGTCGAAGGAGTTGGAAGACATACGTTGCCACGCTCGTGTCATTGCGGCGCCGCCTCCTGCCCCTCGGTTTCCGCCGCGGTCAGCTCGGCGATCTCTGCGTGGATCTCCTGCACCTCCTCCTGCACCTGCGCCGCGAGCGAATCCCGTCTGGGTGCGAGAAAGTTTCCTCAGGTCAGCTTGAGTTGAGCTGAGAGAAGCAGGGAGGAATGGCCGAGCGCACAGTGCGTTCTTCTCGGCAACGGACGACGCAAAGTCGAGCTCGGGTTGGAGCGTCTCGAGGCGGCGCATCTGGTCGCGCTCGAGGGTCTGCGAGAGATGCGGAGGTCAGTGTCGCCTCAACTACGTGCAGCAGCAGCGCCGGCCACGCGACGCCTGCGGGACGGCCACGCAGAGCGATCCAGCAAGCGAGGGAAGCACGACGCACTGCCCTCATCCTCTCGCTCTCCCACCCCTCAATCCGCCCAACCACGCCTTGCAAGTCCTCCCTCCCCCACTTGTCGCCCAGCAGGCCCCGCAACACCCGCGCCTCCTCCTTGAGCTCGACGAGGCCGCCGAACCCGATCTGGAGCGCCTGCTCGAGCTCGGGCTGCGAGGGCGGGCGGATGGCCTCGATTGCGCAGGTCGACCGCGGGGCGCCTTCGGGTGGCGGGGCGTCTGAAGAGGGGGAGGAGGGGGAGGGGGCGGCGAGCGCGTCGCCGGACGAGGGGAGAGGAGTGCCCAAGCCGGAGAGGAAGGACGACAGCGCCGAGTCGAGCTCTGCTTGCAGGGCGCGGCGCGTCTCGAGGAGGCGGGTGTAGGCGCGCAGGGTCGCGAGGAGCGTTGTAGGCGCGGCGGGAGGGAGAGGGGACGGGTCGAGAGAGACGGCCATGGTGGGCTGTCACGGTGGAGGGAACGGGGTAGGCGAGCTGCCGGGCTCGGGGACGAGACGTCGACTGATCTATTGAGGAGTGATCTGAGAGAGAACGAGGAGGTCAGCGAGTTGCACCTTCGGAGGACCACACGGCCGAGGGGAGGAGCCGGGCGCGCAACATGTTCATCGCGACGGTCGACTCGTGCGACGCTTTGCCGCCAGTAGTGCACGCTAGGAAGAGCGCGGCGCTTTTCGTGGCCTCGCTAGCCGGCGCTCCCGCGTGCGACCGCCCGGCCGACAACCATCGCACCTCCCCGAGCTGGCGAGAGCGTCGCAGGCCGCGCGAAGTCGGTAGCGACTGCGAGGGTAGCCTACTGAAACTGGATGCGCAATCGCTGACTCACGGCTGGTGAAAGAGCGCGAGGAAGGACCGAGGCAAAGGTGGGGCGGGCGATCAAGTCAACAGGGAGGGGACAGACGTCGTAGGTGGCGCAGACGACAGAGGCAAGGTCGATCGCAAGAGCTCGCGAGGAGGTGGGCCAGCAAGTGCACGCAGAAAAGGCGAGCGGGACAGGGAGGTGAAGGACGTCGAGCGCACAGCGGTGGACTTCTGCCAGACGACGACCACCAGCGCGAACGGGCGCTCTCTCGAGCCAGACAAGCGTCTCGAGCCGCAAGCACCTCCGCACGACCGATATGACGCAAAGGAATGGTGACTGTGTAATCCCGATTGCGAGTAGATGCGTGCGTAAAATCAACAAGGCCCGTCTCCCCACTCCTCCTGCTCCTCCCAGCTCATGCGCCGCCGAGACGACGACTACCGGGCACCTAGTACGGCGCGGCGGCGGTCTGGCACTGCTTGAGCATGTCGAGGTAGTAGGCGCACGACTGGGCGTCGTTGCCGGTCGCGTTGAGGCACGAGACGAAGTCTGCGGGAGCCAAGGAGGAGAGAGTCAGTTTCTTGTCTCTGGTAGACATGTGCACAACGACGCCTCGCTCCACGCATGTGGACTCAGGGTCAAGGTGAAGCACGCGACCTCGCGGCTCGAGGAGAGCGCGCCGATGCAAGGCAAGCGAGCACAGCGACTCACCCTTTGCCTGGACCTCGCAAGCGCCACCCATCCGTGCCTGCTGGAACGTCTGCTGCTCGACGGGAGCGGCAGGAGCCTCGGCGACCTGCTGGTGCGAGCCGCCGCCACCGCCAAAGAGCATGCTGCTCAGGCCGTGGCCGACGGTCGAGCCGACGGCGACACCGGCGGCGGTCGAGGCCATCTGCGAGCGGGCGAGCGAGGGGGGATGCGTCTGAGTCAGTCTCGAGGTGCGACGGAAGTCTGGGGCGATTGGCGGGCGGGTGAGGGCGAGAGGGAGCGCCACCCGGCGAGAGCGAACGCCGGGGAATGCCAGCCCTCGCTCCCACGGCCCTGGCTCTCGCGCAGGCGGGGACAGAGGTGGTCAAGGGGGAAGGGAACGCACCTGGCCAAAGAGACCGGGGCCAGCAGAAGGGGCCGGGGCAGCCGCCGGGGCGTGAGGGGCGGCGGCGTGCTGAGGGGCGTGGGCAGGAGGAGGGGCGGCGTAGGTCGACGCCTGGCGCTGCTGGCCGCTGGGGGCCGGGGCGGGCGCAGGGCGGGCAGCAGGGCGGGACGAGCGGGTCTGGCGGGGCATGGTTCGAGTGGTGACTTGTCGAGGGAGAGTCGAGGTTGGAGGGGAGGGCAGCGAGGACGGTGAGGCTCTCAGAGGAGGTGCACCGGTGGCCACCTCCTCCCTCGACCTCTGCCGAGCCGCTGACGACGCCTCGTCGCTCTCATGCTCGACTGTGCTCTCGGTCGCTGCCTTGTGCGAACTGTGCTTCGCCCCGTCAAGTCGTTCTCGCAGTCTCCAATGTCGAGCCGCCGTTCTCGTTCTCCTCGCCTGGCCAGCCGCGACTCCGATTCCTGCTCGCTCGCTCCATCCACTCGCAACCTGGAACGGCTGGCTTCTCTCTCGCGCCTTGTCCTATTTGCCGACACCAACACGCTGAGCGTGCCGCGCTGCCAGCCGTTCCACCTCGCTGCGCGCAATTCCGGGCTCGCCCGGCTCCGGGGACTCGACTCCCTGTTGTCGCTCCCACGCTCAGCTTCTGAGCGTATTATCGCCAATCAGGCCTGCGCTCGTTGAGTACGACTGGACGGAGCAAACGCGCTTTGCGGGTACGCCGTACGCGAGACTCGCCACGTGGTCGTCGGTCCCGGCTCGAGCACATTTCGCGCCCGCACTGTGTGCTCTCGCGTCCCGAGGCTTCGTAGCAGCCCTAGCGAAGGGCAGCGACGCTCGTACATGCCCTGAGCGAGCGCTGGCGCGTCCGCGTCGGCTTGCGAACGAGGTATTACGCGATGTCGAGGGTCGGCGGTCGAGGAGGAGGAGCGGAGGGGCTGCAACGCCGTCCGGTCGACGCGTCGAGGATCGACGACGTGTAGCGATACGTCGTCAAAGAGTTGGTCGTGTAGAAAGCTGCACTCGAGGTTGTTGACCCGATGCGGCGGCCGAAGGCTCTATCGGGGAGGAGGCGCTCGGAGGCGGTCGCGTCGGTGACTCCCTCTCCCTCTCCTCCTCTCCCTCCCCAGCGCTTGACCGGCCTCCAGGTCTACATCGCACACACTCACCGCAGCCCTACTCGACCCGCACGCCCACGCACCCAGCTCCCTGCCTCGCGTCACTCAATCCGCCCCCCACACCCACCTCCGACTCGTGTCTATCTCCCCCCCTCACCCCCGACGCCCACCGACTCCAGCGCACTCGCACAGCAGAGAGCGCATCTCCCCTCTCTAGAGCCTTCGGGTCTACCCCTTTGCATGCCCGCCCCGCGCACCTCGAGCCATGCCCCGTCGTCGTCCCCCTCCTCCCCCCACCTGCGGCCACTGAGGCCGCCCGCACCTCCCGCCTCCTCCTCCGCTGCGTCCACCCGCGCAAGCGACGCGCGCTCAGTCATACCAGAGCTCATCAAGTACGTCTCGGTCTCCCCCCTTGACGCGCGCGCGAAGTCGAGCGAGGCCACCCGCCACCTCCAGCCCTGAGTCCGCTGACGCGTGTCCTCTGCGCCGCGGCGTGCCGCCCCCTCCTCGCACACAGGGATCCCTCGACCCTCGAAGCCCTCGCGACGACTCTGCGCACCTGGTCGCCCTTTGACGCGCCCACTGCACCTCAGGGCACCGCGGCGGGCCCGCTCGAGGGCGCCACGTCGGCTCGGGTCGTGGCCGGTGCGGGGGTGGGGGCTGTGCACGGTGGTGGCGCAAGCGGCGCTGTTGGGGCGTCGAGCACGTCGAACGCGCTCATGCACGGGGAGGAGGACTACGAGGACGACACGGACGAGACGGAGCCGCACCCGTCAGAGGGGGTCGCACCGCTGCCGGAGTTGGGCGACAAGGTGGCTTGGGCCAGGTGGGACACGCTGCCCGGCCACAAGGGACAGGGGACACGGTGCGTTTCATCCCTGCTTCTACCTGTACGAGCGAGTGCTGACACCCATTGCGCGTCATCACAGCCGCATCCTTGTCCTCGGCTACTCGTCGGGCGGCGTCGCCGTGTGGGATTGCTCGAACCTCGAATGCTGGTCCGAGGTGCTCAACCTGCCCACGCTCGACTGCGCATTCGACAGCAAGCTCCGCAAGCAGTTCCGCCACGGCATCGACCGCATCGTCGGCGCCTCGGTCGTCCCCTCGCCCGCACCGACCTCGCCCGAATCGCCCGACCCTCTCGCCGAGGACCGCCCACTCCTCGCCATCCTCGCTCGCCCCGCTTCGCATCAGTCTTCAGCCGTGTTCTTGTACTCTCTCCGCAGCCACCGCATCGTCTCTACCGTCCCCGTCTCGGGCACCGCGCACCGCATCCTTACAAACCGTCGCTTCCTTGTTGTCTCCACCACCTCGCCGCTCGCCCTGCACGTCTACCAACCCACGCCGTCGGCAAGTGGCTACGCACCCGCGCCCTTCTCTCCCATCACCGACGTCCTCCCGTCCCCCTCCGCTGCAGGGCCCTCGCTCGGTGGCGCCACTACCGCGGCAGGCCCCGTCTTCGACCTCGGCTCCGGCGGCCGCCTCCTCGCCTACGCCTCGTCCTCCCCCGTCCTCTCCTCGACGCTCTCCCGCGCGCCCGCCCGCCCAGGGACAGGCATCCTCGCTCACCGCGGCCAGTTCGACGGCGACGCGCTCTCCTTCGGTGGCTCGCCCGAGGGCGTCGCAGCGGGCTTCAGCGTCACGGTCCAGGACGCGGAGGACATGGCGCGCCGCGTCGGAGAGGGTGTCAGGAGCGGGGTGGCGGCGCTGAGGGAGAGGGGAGGGTCGTGGCTGCGCGGGGCCGGCACGGCGTCGATGCCGTCGACGAGCGGCGGCGGTGGCAGCCCGTACTCGAGGAGTGCGCCGCAGTTTGGTGCAGGGGGTCTGTCGCCTACGACTGGGCGGCAGATCGCGAGTGCGGGTGCAGGGACGGGCGAGGCCGCGAGTCCTGCGGCCGGCACTGTCAAGGTCGTCGACCTCGCCGCAAGTGCCGCAGCGCCTGCTGCCTCAAACGGGTCGAGCAAGGCGCGCGAATCTACCGGATCCGCGGTCAAGGTCGTCGCGCACTTCCGCCCGTACGGCCAGCCGCTCGCGCTCGTGTCGTTCTCGCCCGCGTCGACAATGCTCCTCGTCGCCTCCGCGGCGGGCCATTCGTTCGACGTCTTTGAGCTCAAGCCCTCCGTCCCAGTCGGCGTCTCTGCGATGTCCTCCGCTGCGTCGACCGCCTCGACGGGTACGGCCCCCGATGGCAGCGACAGCAAGGTCTGGCACCGCTACCGCCTCCAGCGCGGCTTCACCCCCGCGCTTGCCGCGTCAGCCTCGTGGTCCACCGACGGTCGCTTCGTCGCCGTCTCGACAGCAAAGGGCACGGCGCACGTGTGGGCCGTCCAGCCCGGCGGTGGTGGCACCCCGCGCCTCGAGTCGCACTTTGCGCCCCAGGTCAGCAACGCGGACGAGCTTGCGCCCCTGAGCGTCACGCTCGGGAGCGTCGCTCGCGTGAGGCACCCGCGGCCTGCCGCTGCTGCCCCAGCGGCGTCGCCGTCCGCCGCCTCCGCAGACCTCCGCACACGCCCGCAGGCGCCCCTCCCCGTCGCCGTCGCGTTCGTCCCCAAGCGCGACTCGGCTGCGTCTGCGCTGCGCCCCACTCCCCCTCGCGACCGCCCGACGACCACCATCCCCGCCGTCCAAGACGTGCTCGTCCTGCGCCCCTCGACCGGCTCCGCAACGCTGCACCGCCTGACGGCGCAGCGCGCGCCCCCGCCCGCCACGACGCCCGGTGCGGCGGCCGAGGCCGTCCGCGCGGGGGACGTCGGCCGCCTCGCGAGCACGGCGGTGAGCGGGCTGTCGCAGCTCATGCGCAGTCGCGGTGGGGCACTGCTCGGCGGCGCGGGTGGCCCGGGCGCGGCGGCGGGCGGCGGTGGCGCGAGGGAGGGCAACGGAGCGTGGAGTGTGAGGTGCGTTGGGGTGGCGGAGTGGACGGTTCGGAGGGAGGAAGGCGCCGGGGAGGTCAAGGAGGAGGTGCTGATTGAGAAGGCTCACCGGCAGGCGACCAAGGGCCTACGGTGCGTCTCCCATCTGTGTAGTCTGGCAAAGCGAGCTACTGACGCTGACAAGCACTTGCACCCTCGCAGGTACTCTGCATTTGCCGAGATCGAGACGTGCAGCCGCTCGCCACTCGTCCTCCCGAGGTCGATCTACCAGTCGCAGCAGTTCGAGTTCTTCGCCCTCCCGGCCGACCACGCCCGCTGCGCCGCCAAGGGTCTCACGAAGCTGCCGCTACGACGCCTCGAGATGCGCTCCGAGGTGGTCATCCGGCAGGGCGACGGCTCGACGTCGTCCGACGCTGGGCCATCGTCGTCGTCCTCCCCACATGGCGGCGCGCGGTTCCTCAACAGCGGCGGCACATCGAGCAACAGCTCCTCATTCGAGCCCGCTTCGTTCGACCAGCCCATCAAGACGGCCATGCACGCCTTACTCGACTTTGACCAAGTCGCGCCGGGCTCGCCCAAGCTGCCCCCGCCCACGTTCCCCAACGGCGTCCCGGGCAAGCACGGCTCGTGGCGCGACTCGATCGCCATTCCGCGCAACGTCGGGCCCGCCGCCATTGAGTCGCTCGGAAGGGTGAGGCAGGGCCTCGGGCGCGTCAAGGTCCCGAGCGGGATCATGCTCCCCGTCTCGGTGGGCCGGCGCCGCTCGAGCGTCCCTGGCATTGGGACGGCCGCCGCGCCGTCGCAGGGGACGGTGGGAGGCGTGACGTCCGCGGCGTACTCGAGCTCGATCTCGTTCGACGACGAAGAGGCCGTCTTTGCCGACCGCCTCGAGGGGAGCCTCTCGACCGCGTGCACGTCGGAGCTCGGTGACGGTGGCAAAGGCGTCGTGCACGGTAGCAGCGTCGGCGCGGAGGACGCCGACGAAGAGGACTGGGGGTGGGACGAGCGCGTCGACGAGGACAGCGCGCACGGCCGCGAGGACGTCGCGCGCAGGTCAGAGTCGAGTGGGGCGCTCGCTCCGCTGCGCGAGATGGCCCCCTTCGAAGAGGACTTTGACGACCTCGACCTCGAACTCGCCCCTTCCCCGGTGTCGCTCGCTACCGCCCACAAGGCCCCGGCCGTGCCCGGTCTCGCCGTCCCGTCGCCGCTCGCGCTCGAGCCCGTCGACGCCGAGCCGACCAAAGCGGCTTCGACGATTGAGCGCCACCTCGCCCCGCCTGTGTCGGTATTTACGACAAGCCTTGACGACAGTGCGTCGCCGTCGACGTCGCCGGGCAGCATGAGCGGGTTTGACGCGACCAGCGCCGCGCCTGTCGGGAGCAGCAGCAACGTGGCGGCGCACCAGCAGCTCCTCGACCGCCCTACATCGTCTCTGTCCGGCATCGACATCCTCTCGCCGTCCAAGCTCGCGCTCGCCGCGCCGACGAACGGCGTCGGTGTCGGTGCTGGCGGGCTGAGCTCGTCTTCCGGAGGGTCGACGACCGGCAGCATGGTCGGCCTGTCGTCATCCTCGTCGTCGTCATCGAAGAAGAAGAAGAAGGGCCGCCGATGACTGTGTGTGACGTGGGAGTGGTTGGCTTTCCCCGCGGTCCTTATCCCGTACTCGCCCAGCTACAGCAGAACCCCCAAAGGTAGGACCCTGCCTTGTGCTTGCCGTGCTTCCCTCGTGTGTACTTGTCGTCTGTTCACCCCGGTACCGTAGAGCTCCCTCTCGTTCCATCCCACCGCGGCGTTGTCTTGACGTCCCCCTCGCCTGGCCCACCACGTCCCACTCGAGATCAGAAGGAATGCAGTGCCACAGCATCGTTCTCTCTCGCGTTCTCGTCTTTTGTGAGAGCCTGTGCACACTGCAGCGACTCGGGACGGACGAGCTACCGCCGGTTGCGCGAGTCCGCGCCGAGACCAGCCCGCGCCGACGCCCTCGCCGCGACCGCTTCTGCGCCCGCCGCCTCCTGCAGCCGCGTAATCTCCTCCAAGATCGGCTTGTACTCCTCTGCAAGCGGGACGCGTGCCTCCTGGGTCAGCTCGCAACTCAGGGAAAGGAGAGAGAGAAACGCACCGTAGCGCTGCTCTGCGAGCGCGAAGCCGTCCCTGCGCAGCTCCTTGCCGCGCGCGCCAGTGCTCGACTCGTGCGCCCGCGCAGTCCACAGATCCTTTGACCGCGCAAAGAAGGCGGCGAGCGACTCGCCGGGCTGAGGCGTCGAGAGGATGTCCTCGGCCGTCCGCGCTGCGTCGGTCGAGACGCCCAGGAAGGCCTGTGCCTTCTTGGTGAGCTCTTCTTGCTGCGAGCGCCGCATTCAGCGTCAGTGAGACAGCCGTGCCGCAAGAGAGCGACAAAGGGCGCACCTCGAGGCGCTTCTTCTCTGCCTTCTTGGCCGCGACCTCCGCCTCGGTCAGTGCCAGCTCGTCAATCTCGACCTCCATGGGCTCCGCCTCGACTGGTGCAATCCCATCGTCTTCGTCCTCCTCGCCTTCCCGCTCTCCCTCGTCGTCCTCTCCCGCCTGCGACCCGTCCTCGTCGTCCGAGTCGCTGTCGTCGTCATTCTCCGAGTCGGAGCCGTGCCACTCGGCGGCGTCGCTGCAAGGAGAGGGGCGGCATGAGTCAGTGGTCCCCGAATGTCGAGCAAGCAGAAAGAGAGAGGAAGTGGGACACACATTCGGTCGTCGCGCAAGCACGTGTACCGATCCATCTTTGACAGGTCGAGCGTGTGAAAGTCGCACAGCGTGTACTCCTTGTTGCCGGCCTCGAGGATGCCGCCGTACAGGTACAGCGTGTTGCGCAAGACGGCGCACATGGGGTTGTACCGCGGGCCAGGCACCGTCTTCTCCGGGTCGTCCATGTCGTGGTTCATGTCGAAGCCGGCGACGTGAGAGCCCGAGGCGGCTGCCCCGGACCCGGCACCTCCGCCGCTGGCGGACGAGGGGTCAGAGGACGACCCGATGCCGGCTGCCGCGGCGGCGAGTTCCATTTCGCGCCGCGCGCGGGCAATCTCCCACGGCTTGGGCGTGTCGTCGTCGCTCGAGTCCCACTCGTCGTCGCTGGCGCCCTCGTCTCCCTCTCCCTCTCCCTCTGCATCCTTGATCTTCTCGCCGCCTGCTGCTCCGCCCTCTGCCTTTGCCGCCGCGGCCGCGAGCGCCGCCGCCGCCGCCGCCGCCGCCTTGCGCTTCTCCTGCTTCTTCTTGGCGCCTCCGGTTCCGCCCATCTTCTTGCGCTGCTTGAGCATGAGGCGCACCCACCGCCCGTTGCCCGCCGTGCTGTACCCAAACAGCTCGTTGTAGAACGTCGACTCGAGCGTCTCCTCGTCTTTGTCGTCGTCCGTCACGCCACCAAAGAGGATCCCGAACTGCTTGTTGGCCCAGTACGCCATCGTGCAGCCTGTGCGCGCCGTCCCACTCCTGCCTGGTCAGCGTAGGGAATGGCAGGAACGCGAGACCAGGAGACGCACCGGAGCGGGTCGGATTGGGCGGGTTGCCCGGGTTCTTGCGCTTCTCCCACTTGAACTTTTTAAAGTCGCACGACCCGTCCTCGGCAATGGGCGGGACCTTGAGCTGCCACGTGTCGTTGAGCGCGACGCCCGTCACGCGCTTGTTCTCGTACGTCTTGCAGTACCCACCGTGCAGGACGAGACCGTCCGGCGTGGGGAGGAACGAGAAGCCGCTCCGGGCGCTGCAGGGGAGGGAGATGGATGGGCGCGTCAGGCGGCGGGAGGAGGCGAGGCTGGAGACCGAGGAAGACGAGGGAGGACGGACGGGGGCTTGCGCTCGGCAGCGCTGATCTCGATCGGGTACCAGCGGTAGCTGCGCGTTCCGTCCGGGGTGAGCGCGCTCGTGGAGACGACGGGGAGAGGGCGACGCACTCGGTTAGCGACCACGCCCACAGGTCGTTCAAGTACGTCGTCCGAATGCCCGTGTCTTGGAAGCCCTGGGAGGAGAGCGAGCGTGTCAGCAAGAGCGGTGGCGGGACATCCGCCGGAGGAATGGCGGCGACGACGCACGCCAAAGAGGAAGATGAAGTTCTTGTAGACGGCCATGCGGTGGCCCGAGCGAGCAGAGGGCCGCGTCTTGACGTCCCAGCGCTCCCACGAATTGGTGTCGAACGAGAAGGACCAGAGGTCGTGGTAGTGGTAGAACGAGTTCTGGTTTGGCGCAGCTGCACCGAGCAAATGAATAGCGTGAGCCATGCGTGGGAGAGAGAAGTAAAGAGCGGTGAGGGGAGAAGCGCGCCGCACAGTACTCGCCGCCGTGGATCCAGAGCCTCCCTCCGCCAGCGGTCGTCACTGCCGCCGCGTGCGCCGCTCGAGGACTCGGCTGCGTCGGCGACGTGAAGCGCCGCCACTCGTTCTTGCCCGGGTCGTACCGGTACAGCTGCCGCGACGACGACCAGCGTCAGCGCGAGGTTCGCGCAGCAGCGCGGGAAAAGGACGGAGGGGCGCACGTCTGCGAAGAGCTCGACGCGCTGGCCGTCGTAGTACTCGCCGCCGAACAGGTACAGGTGGTCAGCCACAGGCGAGGCCGTGAGTGTGGCATTCGCTCGTCGCGAAGGCGGGCCCTCGACGATGTCCTCTGCGCTCAGAGAGGGAGGAGGCGGGGCCGTCAGCTTGGCACCATTGCACCGCGCGCGGTGCGAACGAGCGAGTCGAGGGCGCACCCGTGACCTTGTGCTCCTCTGCCCACTTCTGGCGGTGCTCCTCGAGCGTGCGCAGAAAGTCGCCCTCGTCCATCTCGTCCTCCTTGTCCTGCGCCTTGCCCTTCTTCTTCTTGATCTGCTTCGTGTCCGTCTTGGCCGCCTTTGCCTCCTGCTTGGCCTTCTTGGCCGCCTTTGCCGCCTGCGTGGGAGCGGGCGTGAGATGAGGATGCGGAGGGGGACAGGGAAGGGAGGAAGGGAGAGCTGACGCACGGCCTTGGCGTTGTCCTGCTTCTTGCCCGACTTGGCCTTGCCCATGCTTTGGCCCGCAGTGCTTGAACTTGAGCGTGAGAGGTGGTGGTGGCAGGTCGGCGAGGCTTCACGCGCGCATGGCCCCGAGCGCCTCACTTTGACCTTTGGCTGACTTCTCTTCTGTCAATGGGCCCAGCGAGACTGAGGTCACGATCAGGAGGTCGCTCTCACGAAAGCGCTCGGGCGCGTTCAGTCCGGTCTTCAACCTCGTCGCCGTCAACTCAATGCAACAGGCGACCGTGACGACAGCGACCCGCGACACCTGCTCTAGGGCACGCTATTGAGCGAGAGCACCTGCTGAGACATACGCACGCATGCTTGATTGCCGGACAGCTCAGCTCAAAGTACTCCTCTCGCCTCCTCTCCTCTCGCGCCCCCTGCGCTCCTTCCACCGTCCCACCATATGTCTCCCTGCCTCCTCACTCGACGACGCGTCCGACAATGTTGTACCGCTTCTGGAAGTACTTCTCCCAGTCGTCGAGCACCTTCTTCTCCTCGTCGGTGAGGACAGAGTAGTCTGCGACGGCGTCTTCAGGCTTGAGCGACGACTTGCCGAGGCCGCTGCGGGTGAGGGTGCGCAAGCGTCAGCTCAAGAGCGCTCCCGTCCTTCACGCTCGTGCACTCCGGGCTGGGCGCCACGGCGAGAGGCGGTGCGAGACGAGAGGAGAGAGGCAGACGCACCGCGAGGCGTCCTTGCCAACAAAGACGTGGTAGCCGCACCCGGGGCCGTACATGTCGCGCTTGGCCGACACTGTGCGTGCGATCGAACGACCAGGCGTCAGCAACGTCCGCAGAGCCTTGGAGAAGCGCAGTAGCACGCAAGCCTCGACGACGCACCGTCGTAGATCTGTCCCTTGATGGCGACATAGATGGGCGTCTTGTCGTCCTTGCCGTCGTACTTTGCGAGCTCGTCCTTGGAGAAGGGCGTGTCCTTTGGCGGGTCGAGTTGGGTCTTGTCGCCGGCCGGGGCCGACACGGTGGCGTCTGCCGTCTTTACGAGCTTGTCTGCGGCCGAGGCCTTGAGCTGGTCCATGCTGAGGGCGTCGTGCGAGTCGCGGAGGTCTTGAGGGGTCGGGAAGGCGATCTGGAGGTACCAGATGAAGAGGGACGAGAGGACCTGGTTGGTCGTGGGCGGGGCGGGT